>CM075806.1:117258640-117426994 GCA_037975025.1 Excoecaria agallocha | reverse complement strand
ACGACCGGAACATTCTAATCGCTAAAATCATTAACGATTGGAATATTTTCAGTGTTAAATACTGAGTTTTAAAGATCGAATTTGTCCCTCGTTAATTGTGTTCACTTTCAATAAAGGGAATTCTAGTCGTTAAAGGTACAATCTTGCAACCGAATTTTTCTTCGCTAAAAGTAAATTTGATTGCTAATATTAAATTTTAAAAATAATTAAATTATTTTATTTGAGTAATACCTATACAAATAATTCACACACATATATATCCAAAATTATAGTCAATAATCCTTTCATATATTGCAAAATATACCAATATTTTGAAATTATTTTAACATTATATTTGTCTCGTAAAAGTTTGTTAACAAAAATAATCCCTATGAATAATAATTTTTATTCACTTAGAATTTTAAGAAGAATGCATAATGAATCTCATACCCTCCTTATCTATATTTAGAAGATATGTAGAATTTAAAGCATAAATTTATGATTAATATTCATGAACAAATTAAACGTAGTAAATCAAATGAAAAAAAAAATTGAAAGCTTTCAATTTAAAATATCATCTACCTTAAATATCCAAAATCTCTAATAAGTGTAATTGTATATACATTTCAAAATATTAAAAAAATGATAGGAACTGCAAAGAAAAAGTAAAAAATAATATTAAGTTTAATGACATAAAAAATAATAAAAAATAACGTACAGCTTAGACGCATAATAGACAAATAAACAAAGAGGAAAAAATCTTACAAAGTTATATCCATTGGAAAAAAGCTTACAAAGTTATATCCATTTTTCCAATACAGAGTTATACCCCTCGCGCAAATACTGAATCAGAAAATGACAACACAATTTATATAAGAAGCAGCCAGAATACACCAGAGAGGAAACCTTCACCATGTTAGATATTTTTTTCGATAAGCCAAGAAAATCCATTAAAACAAAAATTCATACAGAGCAGGCAAATGATGCCCAGCAGGACCAATAACCCCAGCTAAGAATAGCCCAACACAAACAAGCCTACAAGTTATTTCCCAACCTAAGTATTTGCTGCAGATCAACCAGAAATACAATAACAAGCAAAGGCAAACATGAAGGATGCAGATACAACGGTTCCAGCAAAGACTAAAATTAAAAACCAGAAATAACCATTAAAATAGAATTATACAAAACCTCTGAAGCAACCAAAGAATTGTAGCAGTTCAACCCATCAAGAGCAGGATGTGCTCGGTACGTTTGAATGCAGCTAAGTCAAGTCAGATACATTCACAAATCTAGAACCAGCAAGAGGAAGAAAATAGAGCATCCCAAACAACAAATTCAGTAAATCATCAGCAATTGATAAGCCAACAGCTCAAATAAGAGTAAAAAACAATACAGTAGAGCAGCTCATCCCCTATGCAGAAAGAGCACAGTCCAAACCCTAATAAACTCCACTGCAATTCACATCTATAAGCTACCCCAAACTAGTGGGGGCATTAACTCATATATTGATATATTATTCCTTGAACATATCATTAGCACAATGCACTACTTATTTTTCAATATAGAAAAAAAAAAAACAAATAACGATATTAATGTAGCAAACTCCTTTTTAACCAAAAAATTCATCTTTCTTCTTTTTGTTATATTCTAAATTTGTTTCTAAGATTACGGTTCAATTTTCATATTAACATGTAATGAATTGCATAAAATTATATTAACATGTAATGAATTGCATAAAATAAAAAAAAAATCAGAATTGATAATTAAGTAGAAAGCACAATGATAAAACTGATAAAATGGAAGAATTTTTCCATTGCAATGAATTTGAAGCAAAGCATAGAGAAAGCAAGAATGAAGACAAAATAGATAGAAAGCATAACGTATTAAAATTTAACATGCTTATTTTCTTGAGCATGACAGCTCAATCAAGCATGAGCTACCATAAAAGCCAGTTAGTTGGCCCTGTTCTATCATATAATAATTTCATTAACATCCATTACTACTTATTAATTTGTACAAAACTAGACCTGCTGTACATATACCTTATTTTTTATGTTCTTATATTGTTATTATTAGAGATGAGCAAAAAAAAATCGAAAATATGATTAACCACAAAATTGATCCGAAACCGAATCGATTTTTACTGTTAACTGATCTAATGGACTCGGTTACGATTTTTAATTATTACATTTTTAGTTAATGGTTACGATTTTAGTTTTTAAGTACCGATTAACCTTTAGTCAATGGTTAACCGGTTTATATATATATATATATATATATATATATATCTTAAATTTTTCTCTATTTCTCTCTAAAATTTACATAAAATAATACTTTAAAATATATTTTTATTTTTATACCTTAATTTTTTATATTTTCCTATAAAATTTATATAATACATTAAACTAAATTTATATTATATCATTATCTTTAATTATATAGCAATATTTATATATAGTATACAATTAACTTTAATATATATTTTTTTTATCATATATTGGTGTTCATATTTTACTTAATAGCATTTAATTATATTATTATCCAAAATTTTATTTCACTTAAAATCAAACATAGTAATTTTTAATAAATATCAAATCTATTTTATAATATTAGCTATTAATTTATAAAACACGAATTTTGGCTAGTAAATTATGTTTATTTCATAATTTTTATATTAAATGACTTTATAAATCGGAAATTGAATTAAACTTTATCTAATTTTTTTCTATAATTTTATGTTATAAATTTTAATTGTTAACCGAAAAATATTTATAAAACCCGATAGCCGGACATTGGTCCGAATACTGATGTCACACAACACTGCGGTGATCCATAAATTATTATTAAATTATCCATCAGTAGCATTTAATATTTTAACCATTAAGTCGTGGGTCCCACATTTTAAAATATCTTATTCATTAATCTAAAAAAATTCGAGCAGCATAACTACTAAAATCTAAATTCTACCTTCCTACAATAGTCACAAAATACTTCCAAAATGTTCACAACATCCAACCCAACCTCCACAATCTAAATATATACTCCACAAGATCAGTCAAATACAGAACAACAGTTATTTCCAATAATTTTACATATAACCATACATATATACAGTACATAACATATGTGTAAGTTTAAAACTATATACAGTCCAAAAACTAGCCATGTTGTCCTACAAGGCAACATTTATATGTACAGTCTACACAAAATCATAAAAATACTGGATCCTTCTAACATTGATTTCCTTTTAGTACGAACTCTGTTTCTGTCTCCTGCGTGCAGTACAAAATCACACATTAAGTACAAAAGTACTTAGTGGTGAACATAAACTTGAAATTTCAGAATTTCACTACAGTTCATTCACATATTCTTCATAGTTGTATTTCATTATAATACAAAAATTTTTGGATTAATTTCTAAATTTCACTTTTATTAATAAAATTACTATTTTACCCTTGCTTGAGAAATTCGTTCTCAATTATAGTTTTTCAAGTTTTATTCTCAAAATTTATCACTTTAAACTTGAATTTTTCACTATAGGGATAAATTTTTACTTTAGTCCCTAAAGTTTCAAATATGCACTTTTGTCCTACTTTCTTTGTTTATCAGTTCTTTTAGGCTTTTACCCTTATTTTTCAGTATGCTTTTATCCCAATAGTAGTTTATTCTCGCTTTTCAAGTTTTACATTTTTACTCATACAATATCTTTTTATACTTTAGTCAATACAATATTTTAATTTTCTTGCCCGTAGTATAGCATAGAAATATATCACTAATTAGGATGAGCGAAACTATGGACCTTATAGGTCCCAGTACTCCGGTAGTATCAATTACACACATATTATTATTTTTTTCCTTTCTTTCTTTTTCATTTTTCTCAAACACTTCAATACAGACGTGGAACCATATCAAGGTTACCACTATGCAAGTCGCCATGACTTGCTACCGCAGTTACAGAAATGTCCTTATGGCTAGCCATGTACATCCTAATTTCTGATTTCACACATAATATTAAGGGCAAAATACAATTACAATTTAATACAATTTACAATAACGCATCATTACCAATTCATGGTAATAATTAGTCTACATTATTAAAAATAGTCTCAGTATTTCAAATATACCAGTTTTTCAATTAAAATCATACAATTCAATTACCATTATTTTATTTATTTATTTATTTTATTTATTACTTTCTTTTTCAATATATGCTCCTTACATGTCATATAAATTAATTATATTCTATTTTGTATTTATTTCGATTTATATCTCAAAATTTCACAAATTTTCTTAAGGTTCCTATTCGGTTACCTTATTCCAATTTCCTTATAAATTATATTTTCTACTCAAATTAATCACACTAAACATAAAATCTTCTATTTTTTATTTATTTCAATTTAATCCAAAAAATTTCATTTTAGTCCCTAAATTTTTTTAGTAACCGAAATTTTTCCTAAAATTAAACTTGTCTAAATTTTAATTAAATACCATAATTTCACTAATTTATCTTCTAATTGCACAATTCTAAATCCAATTTCATAATTAATTCGTAATTAATAATTAATCTAAATTTTTTGTAATTATATATACAATATATATATTGTGAAATTAAAGGGTTTAAAATTATTCACTTACAAAATCACTCAACAACTTTGTCTTTCCCCTTATTTTTGGTTGGTTTGCTTCCCTCTCCTATCTCTTCAATTGGCAGCAATTTCATGGCCAAAATCACCATAGATTAAGTCAAATTTTTGCTTAAATAATACTCACAATACTATAATTAACACTTAACTACTCTAATTATCAAATAAAACTAAAATTTTGCCAACTCACCAATTTAACCACTTGAAGAATTAGACTTTATTCACCTTCTTCCACCACCCATAGCAACCAAAGGTGAAGGTAAGCAAGATAAGACAATTTAATTTTAGATGAGGGTTGAGAAATTTTGTGAATTTGGCTTAGAAAACAAAGAACAAATGAAGAAGAAGAAGAAAAAGAGGATGAAGCCACGGAAAAAGGGAAAAGAAATGGTCTTTGATCGGACAAAACAAAGAGATAAAAATCTCTTAAGCCACATTAATTATACACCCACTTTAGGACAAAAAAAAAGTTCTAAGTGGGTCTAATGTCATATGTCAGCATTTAATTGGCCAATAAACTTTTAGTTGTCAATTTTTGATAAAAATTATACCAAAAATTTCTAAAAATGTTAATTAGGCCATGCTTAAAATTTTGGGTCAATCCGAGATTGTTTCGATATCAAACTACCCCCGAATGTAAATTTTAATCAGTCCAAAAGCTGAATTTTTAAAGTCTTCAAAAAATTTATTTTATCATTCCAAAAATTCATATACATAATTTTTAGTCAATTGGTGCAATCAGAATAATTTTATAAAGTTCAGAAAATATTTTTAAGCCAGTCAAAATTTTCAGTCAATTATATCGGTCTAGTTAATTATTTTATTTTTCCCTTTTTGGAGACCTATTTGATCTCAATTTTAACCCAAATTATAACACCAGATTCGTTATGAATAATACTTTTCAATGGTGAAGAAAAAAATTTTATGGGCCTGGTGGGCCCCGGGTGGCACTATTCACCTCGTGAAGTACTATTCACATGATCGGTGATTCTTGGGGTGTTACATTTCTCTCCTACTAAATAAAAAATTTCATCCTCAAAATTTACCTGGTGAAAACAGTTGCGAATACTGCTGTCGCATAGTCTCCTCTGGTTCCTAAGTCGCTTCCTTGACGTTATGGCGAGTCCAGAGTACTTTAACCAGCGGTATCTTCTTATTTCTCAACTATTTTACTTCCCTATCCATAGTTCTCATCGGTTTCTCATCATATGATAAATTTGATTCCAGCTAAATGTCTTGTGTTGTGATCACATACGATGGGTCTGATCGATATCTCCTGAGCATAGACACGTGGAATACATCATGGATCTTTTGTAACTCTGCTGGTAAATCCAATCTATAAGCCATTGGTCCTATTCTTTCTAAAATCTTATAAGGACCTATAAATCTGGGACTCAACTTTCCTTTCCTACCAAACCTCACAATATTCCTCAATGGAGATACTTTCAAGAATACTTTCTCACCCACTTGATACTCAATATCTTTTCTCTTAAAGTCAGCATAGGACTTCTGTCTATTAGCTGCTGCCTTTAAATTATCTCTAATCAATCGGAACTTATCTTCGATTTCTTTAATCAGATCAGGTCCGACTAATTTATTCTCACTAAGCTCGGTCCAGCATAATGGAGTCCTACATCTCCTCCCATACAGTGCTTTATATGGTGCCATTTTGATATTAGATTGATAACTATTGTTGTATGAAAATTTCGCTAAAGGGAGGTATTTTTCCTAATTGCCACCAAAATCTAGAACACAGCATCTCAACATATCCTCAAGCACTTGTATAACTCTTTCAGACTGTCCATTCGTCTGTGGGTGAAAAGCTATACTAAAATACAATCTTATGCCCAATGATGTTTGTAGTCTCTCTCAGAATCTAGCAGTAAATCGGGGATCTCGATCTAAAATTATGGAGATAGGAACACCATGCAGTTGAACAATTTCATTAATGTAAATCTCAGCTAACCTTACCAGGGAAAAGTCTGATCTCACAGGCAGAAAGTGGGCAGATTTATTTAGTCTATCAACTATCACCCAAACAGATCATGCTGATGTCTGGTGAGTGGCAAACCCGATACAAAATCCATGGTAATCCTATCCCATTTTCATTTCGGTACAGAAATAGGTTGAAGTAATCCAGAAGGAACCTGATGCTCAGCCTTAACTTGTTGACAAATCAAATACTTAGACACAAAATCTGCAATCTCCCTCTTCATCCCAGGCCACCAGTAATAAGTTTTCAAATTCTGGTACATTTTAGTACTACCTGGATGCATTGCATAACTGCTACTATGTGCCTCATTCAAAATCTTTTTCTTTAACTCTTCATTAGCAGGCACACACAGTCTTCCCCTAAAATATAAGCTATCATCTGGAGCTATAGTGAACTCAGTATCTCTACTCTCACTGATATCCATCATAGCCTTAGCCAACCTCTTATCATGTAGCTGGATGGCTTTTAATTGTTGTAACAAGTCTGGCTTAAATTATAATTCAGCTAGAAGTGCTCCATCAGCCGTTAGGGACAATCTCACACTCATGGCTCTTAAAGCTGTTACATAACATCACTCAGTTACCATTTATACTATATGGAAGGTAAATAAATAAAATATTTAATTAACATATTACTTGCCATATATTTCCTACTGAGTGCATCAGCTACCATATTGGCTTTACCCGGATGGTAGTCAATGTAACAGTCATAATCTTTAATCAACTCTAGCCAATGCCTCTGTCTCAAGTTAAGTTCCTTCTATGTCGGCAGGTATTTCAAACTCTTATGGTTGGTGAAGATAAAACATTTTTCACCAAAAAGATAATGCCTCTTAATTTTCAATGCAAATACAATTGCTGCCAATTTCAAATCATGAGTGGGATAATTCCTCTCATGAGTCTTCAGCTGCCTGGAAGCATAAGCAACTACTTTACCCTCCTGCATCAAGATACAACCTAACCCATTTCTAGAAGCATCGCTATAAATTACAAAATCTTTTCCTGACACTGGTTAGGTCAAAACAGGTGCTTCTGTTAACATCTTCTTCAATTGCTCAAAACTCTCTTGACACTTCTCTAACCATACAAATCTAACATTCTTCTGAAGTAATCGGGTCAAAGGAGTAGCAATGGTAGAAAACCCCTTTACAAACTTTCTATAATAACTAGCCAGACCCAGAAAACTTCTAACTTCTGTCACATTTTCAGGAGTTTTCCACTCTAACATCGCCTGTACTTTCTTGGGATCCACTGATATTCCCTATGCAGATACTATATGTCCCAAGAATGCAACTTCCTGAAGCCAAAACTCAACTTACTGAGCTTTGCATACAGTTATCGATCCCTTAGAATCTGAAGTACTATCCTGAGATGTTTGTCATGTTCTTCAGGAGTCTTAGAATACACCAAAATATCATCTATGAAGACTACCACAAACTAATCCAGGTATGGATGAAAAATCCAGTTCATGAGATCCATAAAAGTCGCTAGTGTATTTGTCAATCCAAACGGCATCACTAGGAACTCATAGTGTCCATATCTGGTACAGAAAGCTGTCTTATACACATCAACCTCCCTAACTCCCAATTGGTAGTATCCCGATTGTAAATCAATCTTAGAGTACATCCCTGCACCTTTCAGCTGGTTAAACAAGTCATCAATGCAAGGCAGTGGATATTTATTCTTGATAGTAACCTTATTCAACTACCTATAATCGATGCATAACCACAGAGATCCATCCTTCTTCTTTACAAAGAGTACTGGTGCACCTCAAAGCGAAACACTAAGCCTAATAAATCCTTTCTCTAATAACTCCTGCAACTAAACTTTGAGTTCTTTCAACTCAGTAGGTGCCATTCTGTATGGAGCTATAGATATAGGTGCAGTACCAGGCATCACCTCAATAGAGAATTCTATCTTTCTGTTTGGTGGCAGACCAGGCAATTCATTTGGAAAAACATCTGAGAAGTCACAAACTGTAGGAATGTCACTGATACACAATCCCTCCTTCCCAGTTTCAATCACATAAGCTAAATATGCTGCACACCCTTTTCTTATCAATCGATGTGCTGCAGTAGCTGAAATCACATTTGATAAGAAATCTGACCGTTCCCCATCTACAGTTATTTTTGTTCCATCCCGGGCCATCAAGGTGATTTTCTTTAATCGACAATCTACTATCGCTCGGTGAGCATAAAGCCAATCCATACCCAGAATAACATCAAATTCTCAAAAAGGAAGGGCTATCAGATCAGCAGGAAAGGTACATTGTCGAATACTGATAGGGCAGTCTTTGTATATTGTATCAACTACCACACTGTGCCCTAAATGATTACTAACTTGAATATCATGCTCAAGCTGTGCAACAACTAACCCTTTCCCCTATGCAATCTCAATTATAATATAAGAATGTGTCAACTCAGGGTCTACCAAAGCATAGATAGAAGTACCAAAGAGAGAAAATTTACCAACAATGACGTTAGGTGCATCCTGATCCTCCCTGGCTCTCACAGCATAATTAAGGGTTACAGGTCGACTCTCTGCTATATTCTGGCTCCGTCCAGCTCCTCTACCAGCAAATGACCTTGAGGCTATCCCTCTGCCTCTACCTCTCTGTGCTGTGGCTCCAGACCCAACTGCTTGAGGTCCTGATATAACTATTTGAGCTCTCGAACAATCTCTCACCACATGGTCTCTTGATCCACATCTGAGGCAAGCTCCAGTAAGCCTCCAACACTCTCCTGGGTGTCTCTTACCGCAGAAATCACATATAGGTATCCCTGCTCCTCTACCAACACTAGTAGCTCTAGGTGGACTAACTACAGACTGAGCTGGGGTACCTATCTTGGCAGTCGATCTCTGACTCTGAGTAGGCACTAGAGGTACATCTGGTATTTGTGAAGGATTCCATGGCTTTTTTCTAGAACCACTAGGGCCGTCAGATTGGGATGGTCTCCTTCTCTGCTAAGATCTAGCTTGTCTACTGGCCTCATAAGTCTGAATGAACTCAACTCGAGAAGCTGCAAGTACAAGAGATCCCATATCCACATACTCTTGAGCTGCAATGGACTCCCTAATCTTATTATGGAGACCATGCTCAAATAACTGACATGTCTTCCATTGAGTCAAATTATAATCTATCATATAAGCCAAAAGACGCTCAAACTCCCACTCATATTTTTGTACAGATCTGTTCTCCCGTCTTAGTCTCCAAAAAGCACTCTCCATAGCCCTCTGATGCACTTTCCCAACATATTTATTTTCAAACTACTGTAAAAAGAAATCCCAGGTCACCTGCTCAATGGGGGTATACCGTTGGACTGTCTCCCACCAAGTGAAAGCCGGTCCCTAAAATAATGCAATTGCCCCCTCAAGCATCTCCTCTGATAGACTATGAGTGATCTGAAATAATCTCTTCAACCTATCCAACCACTCCTTAGCTTCCACAACTATAGTCTGATCACCGCCAAAGAAATTCTATGCCCCCAGTTTCTTCAACTGCTCTAGAATAGACCTCCTAGGTGGGGGTGGAGGTGGCTACTGCTGCTGTGGCTGAGGTGGGGAAGGAGCTTGCATTCTTTGGTATAATAAATCTGCCATCATCTGCATGAATTCCTGAGGTGCAGCAGGCAGTGGAACTGGTGCTACTGGAGGTGGAGCAGGCTGACCATGATCCCGTAACTCTACATCACTCACATTTAAAAAGGCTTCACTTTCTCTATCGTCGGCCTCAGTGCCCGCCTGAGATCCAGAGGCCATATTTACATTATAAAATAGATAAAGGGAACAGATAAACATCAGTTTCACCAATAAAATCACCTTATATTCAAAACATCTCAGTTCATGGCATGTGCATACATAAAGAATCCAATAACTCAATCAAACTTAACTCCTCATTTCTCCAACCTTAAGACCGCCTAAACCAACTCTGATACCACTAAATGTAACACCCGATAGCCGAACATTGATCAGAATACCGGTGTCACACTACACTGCGGTGGTTCATAAATTATTATTAAATTATCCATCAGTAGCATTCAATATTTTAACCATTAAGTCGTGGGTCCCACATTTTAAAATATCTTATTAATTAATCTATAAAAAATCGGATAACATAACGACTGAAACCCAAATTTTGCCTTCCTGCAATAGTCACAAAACACTCCCAAAATGTTCACAACATCCAACCCAACCTCCACAATCTAAATATATACTCCACAAGATCAGCCAAATACAGAATAACAGTTATTTCCAATAATTTTACATATAACCATACATATATACAGTACATAACATATGTGTAAGTTTAAAACTATATACAATCCAAAAACTAGTCATGTTGTCCTACAAGGCAACATCTATATGTACAGTCTACACAAAACCACAAAAATACTGAATCCTTCTAACACTGATTTCCTTCCAGCACGAACTCAGTCTCTGTCTCCTGCGTGCAGTACAAAACCACACGCTAAGTACAAAAGTACTTAGTGGTGAATATAAACTTGAAACCCCAGAATTTCACTACAGTTCATTCACATATTCTTCATAGTTGTATTTCATTATAATACAAAAATTTTTCGATTAATTTCTAAATTTCACTTTTATTGAGAAAATTACTATTTTACCCTTGCTTGAGAAATCCGTTCTCAATTATAGTTTTTCAAGTTTTATTCTCAAATTTTATCACTTTAATCTTGAATTTTTCACTATAGGGATAAATTTTCACTTTAGTCCCTAAAGTTTTAAATATGCACTTTTGTCCTACTTTCTTTGTTTATCAGTTATTTTAGGCTTTTACCCTTATTTTTCAGTATGCTTTTGTCCCAATAGTAGTTTATTCTCGCTTTTCAAGTTTTACATTTTTACTCATACAGTATCTTTTTATACTTTAGTCAATACAATATTTTAATTTTCTTGTTCGTAGTATAACATAGAAATATATCACTAATTAGGATGAGCGAAACTATGGACCTTATAGGTCCCTATGGCTAGCCATGTACATCCTAATTTCTGATTTCACACATAATACTAAGGGCAAAATACAATTATAATATAATACAATTTACAATAATGCATCATTACCGATTCATGGTAATAATTAGTCTACATTATTAAAAACAGTCTCAGTATTTCAAATATACCAGTTTTTCAATTAAAATCATACAATTCAATTACCATTATTTTATTTATTTATTTATTTTATTTATTACTTTCTTTTTCAATACATGCTCCTTACATGTCATATAAATTAATTATATTCTATTTTGCATTTATTCCGATTTATATCTCAAAATTTCACAAATTTTCTTAAGGTCCCTATTCGGTTACCTTATTCCAATTTCCTTATAAATTATATTTTCTACTCAAATTAATCACACTAAACATAAAATCTTCTATTTTTCATTTATTTCAATTTAATCCGAAAAATTTCATTTTAGTCCCTAAATTTTTTTTAGTAATCAAAATTTTTTCTAAAATTAAACTTGTCTAAATTTTAATTAAATACCATAATTTCACTAATTTATCTTCTAATTGCACAATTCTAAGTCCAATTTCATAATTAATTTGTAATTAATAATTAACCTAAATTTTTTCTAATTATATATACAACATATATATTGTAAAATTAAAGGGTTTTAAATTATTCACTTACAAAATTACTCAACAACTTTATCTTTCCCCTTATTTTTGGTTGGTTTGCTTCCCTCTCCTTGCTCTTCAATTGGCAGCAATTTGATGGCCAAAATCACCATAGATTAAGTCAAATTTTTGCTCAAATAATACTCACAATACTATAATTAACACTTAATTTCTCTAATTATCAAATAAAACTAAATTTTTCCCAACTCACCAATTTAACCACTTGAAGAATTAGACTTTATTCACCTTCTTCCACGACCCATAGCAACTAAAGGTGAAGAAAAGCAAGATAAGATAATTTAATTTTAGATGAGGGTTGAGGAATTTTGTGAATTTGGCTTAGAAAACAAAGAACAAATGAAGAAGAAGAAGAAGAAGAAGAAGAAGAGAATGAAACCACGTAAAAAGGGAAAAGAAATGGTCTTTGACCAGCCAAAACAAAGAGATAAAAATCTCTTAAGCCACATTAATTATACACCCACTTTAGGACAAAAGAAATTAAGTCCGGTCTAATGCCATATATCACAATTTAATTGGTCAATACACTTTTAGTTATCAATTTTTGATAAAAATTATACCAAAAATTTCTAAAAATGTTAATTAGGCCATGCTTAAAATTTCAGGTCAATCCGAGGTCGTTTCGATATCAAACTAGCCCCGAATGTAAATTTTAATCATTCCGAAAGCTAAATTTTCAAAGTTTTCAAAAAATTTATTTTATCATTCCAAAAATTCATATACATAATTTCTAGTCAATTAGTGTAATCAAAATAATTTTATGAGGTCCAGGGAATATTTTTAAGCCAGTCAAAGTTTCTAGTCAACTATATCTGTCCACTTAATTATTTTATTTTTTTCCTTTTTGGAGACCTATTTGACCTCAATTTTAGTCCAAATTATAACACCAGATTCATTATGAATAATACTTTTCAATGGTGAAGAAAAAATTTTATGGGCCTGGTGGGCCTCGGATGGCACTATTCACCTCGAAAAAGTACTATTCACGTGATCGGCGATTCTTGGGGTGTTACAATATTGGTTAATCAAATCTAAAAACAAAAACTGATGGATTGGTTAACCGAATGTAACGGATTGATTAATTGTTAGTAATTTTAAAAAATCGATATTAATAGACTGGTTAATTGTTTTGCTCATGGACCGGTTAACCGGTCCATGCTTATCCCTAGTTATGATTATTGGTGTTCTCATATATAATAATTTATTTTTTTCATGAAATATGGGTAAAAATAATTAAATTTTTATTATAAATTTGCAATGAAACATTTTAACTACTTTAAAATGGCAAAAAGGAAAAAATCGGAGCTCACAAAAATGGGATCTTGACCCTAAGAAGTTTGACAACATCAAACATAAATGGATGGTTAATTAAGGAACACTATAAGCTCAAAGAATAAGTCGATGGGTCTAGATAATTAATTAATCTATAAAAATTATATAGAGACAAAAAATGAAAAAAAACATACATACAAAAATCAATGAAGCTTGTCGGCGATGAAGTCTTGATCGGTGGCCGGCCAAAGAAAAACTGTTGATGGTGGCTGGGTGAGAGAAAAAATCAGAAAATAAAAAAGACCCAAAAAATTTGGCAGGGATAGGTTTTGAATGAATGACAACCAAATAAAATTATATTGCTTACCTATTTTACTTCATCGATCGGTAGCAATTGAAGCTTTTACTACTGCAATTTCTATTAGGTTAGATTAGTTTAGGTTTGAAAGTACCACAAAAAAGGATTTTGGATTTTTTTTTCAGAAAGAAAAGGATTTTTTTTGGGTTTGTCTGCTATTTTTTCATCTTTTAGTTTTTCATGGGCATTGTTATTTTGTGTTTTTTATTTTTATAAAATAACATAAGAGGGGATTATTTTGGAGGTAAACTTATAGTGAGATCCCACCAATTTTTTTTAATGCATTAACCATCGGATTTACCGCTCTTTAGCCACTGGATTGTTAACCCCTTCTTAAATAATAATAAAATTTAACAACTAACGACTAGTTTAATTCTCTTCGCTACTTTTATATTTTTACGATTGAATTTTCATCTATTCGCTAAATTTTGGTCTTTAAGAGTCAATTTTCTTTTAGTGTTTAACAAGTAAAAATATGAAATAGAATATTCAAAAATTAACTGCATGCAAATTGAAAAAAAAAAGGACAAATACATATGTAATTTTATGATTTTTTTTCATAAAATTTAGAGTAATTATTTGAAAGAGGAAAAATAAAAATAATAAGTTGTTTAAGGAGGAGACATACCGGTTAAATCCAATCCATTGGTAGACTCGAAATGGTCTAAAAGTCAATATTGCATAATAATTTGAATTGTATTTTTATCCTTCTCTTTAGAGATAATTATGGATCGATTAACCAATTTATGAGTTAAAAAATTAACCATTAAATGTGTGTAATAGCTTTAACCCATTGGCAGACTCGAAATAGTTCGAGAGTCAATATTGCACAATAATTTGAGTTTCATTTTTATCCTTCTCTTGACTTATTTTTTCTTTTGTTGAGGTAGCAAACAAAAATCCCTCATTTTTCATGAAATTTGTTGGACAATCACCTTTCTTTGTGTGTGCATTAGGGGTGAGTATGGATCGATTAATCCATCCATGAGCAACAAAAATTAACTAGTCCATTAATATCAGTTTTTCAAAATTACCAACCATTAACCAGTCCGTTACATTCGGTTAACCAGTCCATCGATTTCTACTTTTCGGTTTGGTTAACCAATATTTTTTGGTTAACCATTGAAATTTATAACATAAAATTATATAAAAAAATTGGACAAAGTTTAATTCAATTTCCAATGTGTAAAATAATTTAATATAAAAATTACAAAATAAATATAATTTACTAGCCAAAATTCATGTTTATAAATTAATAGCTAATATTATAAAATAGATTTGATATTTATTGAAAATTACTATGTTTGATTCTAAATCAAATAAAATTTTGGATAATAATATAATTAAATTCTATTAAGTAAAACATAAATACCAATAAATGATAAAATATATATAAAAGTTAATCGAATATTATATATAAATATTACTATATAATTAAAGAGAATGATCTAATATAAATTTAGTTTAAAGTATTATATAAATTTCATAGAAAAATATAAAAAATTAAGACATAAAAATAAAAAATATATTTTATATAAATTTTAGAGAGAAATAGAAAAAAATTGAAGATATAAAAATAAAATTATATATATATATATGCGCTTAAAAATCTAAACCGTAACCATTAATAAAAAATTAAAAACCGTAATATAGTCCATCGAATTGATTAACTATAAAAATCGATTCGATTTTGAACCGAATTTATGGCTAACCATATTTTCAATTTTTTTTGCTCACCCCTAGTGTGTATATATTATAATATTAAAGTATTAAACTATAAGTTATAAATAAATATAAAAAATTTAATTGTAAAAATTTGGATATTTCTTTGAATTTTCTTTGGGCTTTTCAATTACTGTTATATCCCACACTTTTTTCCTTATTTACAAAATACCATTGATTATAAATATATCCTTGATGTAATGTCCATTGTTTTTCCTATCAGCTGGGTGTTGTTGATTTCTCTAACCCTTTCTCTCTGTATTTGAGGTACCACTCTTTGCCCTTTTTTTTGAAATATATATATATATATAGTCTAAAGAAATTAATATGCAAGAAACTTTGTCTATATGCTTTAGATCTGCCGATTTTGATTATGCATTATTTTTTTAGTTGTTTTATTTGTGTGAAAATATTTAATTTAAATTATTTTAGTTCTTCCAATTTATTCTTTTATTTTTATCCACTAGGACTTATGCGTAGTATCTTAAATTGAAGGATTCTGTGAAATTATTAAAAATATTAGGAAAGTTCAACTTTAATTTTTATGGAATGAGGAGTTTAATTGGAAAAAAGAGAAAGAGAGAGAATGAGGACTTTAAGTTATATATTTAAAATTTATTTCAATTTCTCATAAATTGATATAAAGTGATCATAAATTTAAAATTGAGATATGAGACTATAAATCTTTCTGGGTAAATAATGATTTGCTAAAAAATTATGGCAAAAATTAAAATTAAAGGAACCATAAATTCTTCCAGTTCGGTCCTGTTTTTACAAAAGTTAGTGGGGGACTTTTTTTTTAATAGTAGGGTATTTTGGAAAACTAATTGGGATTGTGGGGTGTTTTAAAAACTATTTGGGTTTTTTTTGGGTATTTTTACATTCCGGCAAGCAAGTACTGTAGAATTAGAGTGGATGTTGCCCCCCCCCCTCTCTCTCACCCTCCTTCTCCTCTCTCTTTTAAAATTTATTTTCAAAAATTTCAATAATGTAATCAATTTTAACTTAATTTTCTTATATTAACATAAATACAAAATATACAACTCAACATTATCAAGAATATCTGGTCAACAAAGCAACATTAATTAAGATTTTAAACAGCAATATTATGAATGAAATCATATATAAAAATTTTTAAATTATGGTAGTAAGTAATTTATATATTTTCTTATTTTTTTTTGTTAAATTTTAATTTTCAGAGTGTAGGTGGATGAATACTTATATTCTTCTTCACTATGAGGCACACACTTGACTTGACTTTCAAGCTATTAAATATAAAACTTCTTTTAATATCAAGAAAGGGATTTTTGCATAAATATGGGAACTAAATATTATATATATATATATATATATATATATATATATATATATATATATATATATATATATATATATATATATATATATATTAAACATTAAATTTTTGTATATTTATTTTACAATATTAAACATTTAAATTTTTATCTTTTTATACATTAAACTTTCAATGAATGAAAACATGAAATTGAATAATAAATTTCGTTTCTTGTGTTTTTGGTATTTGCACCTTAATATCAATTTGATATCGTTAATACCCTTATCAATTTAACATAAAATTTTTAATATGGAATGATGATTAACTTATAGTACAATTATCTTAAACTAATAACATCTAAATAGATTTGGAATAAGAAAACATCAAAAAAATGTTGTAGTAAATTTAGAGCCCAATCCACTACTTACATCATAATCATTTTTTATGGATGTATAATATATTTGGAACTAACTTTTTAAACGGAAAAGGTATGTGATTCAAATTGAGTCACTCAAATAGGGGTAGATAAGTAATTGTACATTTTGATAAATATGAAGTGACAAAAATAACCTTCATTCATTGGAAGCCAAGCCAAGTCGTGCCACATTCGGCTCATAAAAGGGAATGTCATTTCAAACATCCCAGCTTACATAGACCTACTCTATTTGCAGCAGTAGAAGCGAAGATACTCGAGATAAAGCAAAGGATTCAAAATACACATCCTTTTGGTATATGCTGAAAATATTTTATCCAGGATGAACAAAGCGAGAATGAACAAAGCAAGGAAGATGAATAAGAAGATTTATGTTGTTTTTAAAGGTAAAGAAGCCAGGATTTACATGTCATGGGAAGAATGCTCACGTCAAGTATTGGGTGTCGCTGGTAGTTAGTACAAATCGTTTAAATCTTATAAGGAAGCTTAAGATGCTTTAATGAGGTATACAAATTTAGAATGCCAAAATGTTAAGAACTAAGAAAATATTCGTAATACAAAAGTCGCTGTAGGTACTTCATCAAGTGTTAGTTGCTTTGAGTCAATTGAATGTAGAGACAGTGGTAGAGGATCTCATGAGTCTCATAGTAGAGAGGTGGTGGAGTCCTTTGTTGCCGGTATGTTTGTTGGAATGCAAATCACTGCAATGAAAAAGCAAAAGAGTGATTAATTAACTTAAAATGTAATGGTTGGATTTTTGCGATCCCCATGGATAATGGAATCAAGTTTGTTAGTTATAATCTATTGTTTGTGTGAATTTTATCTTTTATTCGTATATTGTGCAGTAAGGATCTACTGTTTCTTTACATAGAGATCGATCATCCTTGCAAGTCAATAGAGAAAGAGGAGCACCGTCTCTGTAAGTGGATACACTAGGCTCACAGAAAAGGAATACAGTGCATACCGTTGTCCAAAATGAATTCGATATTTTCCCTTTTTCGTGATTAGAATAGAGTATTGTATTTAAAAGTAAATAAACAGTATTAAACTATGCAAGCGAATACAACATATTGAAAAGTGAAATCACCGTATTTGCTCCATGTATCTATTATACTCAAAGTTCTAACGCAATAGCAATTTCTATTTCATATGTTGAATCAGCGTTTGATAAAATTCATTTCAATGTATTTGATTTGCATTGAATAATACATTTTATGATTGTTTACAAAAAAATATTAATTGAAAGCTTTAGAAAATATTAAGAAAATTAGAAGATTGTTAAAAATTTAACTTTTGATTGGAATGGATATAGTTTTATTTTACTTTGGCAAACTGAACTCACAATAGTTACATTTTGTTTAGATTGCATACAATGCATTTGTCCATTGCAATAGTGAATATAATTACATTGATTTTGTAATAACAATGTACATTGTATTAAACAAATTAAATACTGTATACGTTGGATTACCGTTAAACAAAATTTAATTCACTGCCTTTGATTTATATAAAATAATGCATTATTTTCAAATTTCCCTAATATATTAATAAAAATAGTTAGAAAATAATAAAAAAATTAAAGATTTTTGGAAAATCAACTTCGTTACAGAATATTTATTTTTGGGATTCGATCATTGCATTAGCGAAATGATCCACCAAATTAGAGCTACAAATATTTTCCGTTTGTTTTGGACTAATTGGCCGAATGGAATGCACAATATTTTTATATTGTTCAACTTGCATACAGTGCAATCGATAATTGCGTTATCGAATATAACTAATTTATTATGTATAAACAGAATACAATGTAATAAAGAAATTAAATAAGGATAACATTGAATTAAATAATACATTATATTAACAATTTTCCATAAAATATTAATAAAAATGTTCTAAAATATTTTAAATAAATTTGAGATTAATAAAGAAATTAACTTTTGAATGAAACGGATCAATCCGATGTATTTATTTTGAGAAAATTTTATACATTCTATTAAATTAATCGAATGTAAGGATGCAATATATTATGTCAATTGGAATTGAACGTAAATTAAATAATTACACTAATATATGAATAAAATAAATAAAGAAATGATAAACATAAATTAATTAAGCTAATTAACAATTTGTCCAGCAAAATAATATGAAATATATTAATATTATTTTAATATTATAATATTGATAAAGTAAAAAATAGTAATATATAGAAATATAATATCGATGACTATATAAAAACAACAATATAAAAATATAATAAAATAAAGAAGGCTTAACAAAGTATAATATTACTGTATAAACGAAAGATATTTGAAATAAGTTAGAAGATTTGAAATTAAATTAACAAATAAGCTAATCTAATTAATTAACGAAAATTAAAATATATTATGCTAATTGAAATAATAAAGCAAACTTAAATTTTAATATCGCTTTTCGTTATTTGCATAATCACTGTTTGAAACGTTTATATATTTTGGGTAAAGTGTATACATTGGAGTCAATTAATGAAGCATGTGAATACAATATATTCACTTTGTAAATGTCAATGCATTGTTTCCACTTTAAGATAAACTGAATATCTTATATTCTAAATGCATAATTTGTGGCAATACATACTACATTGAGGCAAATGATAATGGGCTTATATTGCAAAACAGTTTGGGCTTTTACATAATTTATTTGAATTTACATTACTCAAGATCCAAGACAAGTTTTAATGTCGAGTGCAAGATTGATATTGGTATTTAGAAATTGCAGGCTTTTGCTACGTCGACTCGAGGAGTAGATAGGTCAAGTTATTGGAAATTGACTTTGCTTTACTAAATCTTGTCATAGAATTTAAAAATGGGGATGGTTTGGAGTGGAATTCAGGACATACTATTAGTGAACCTGTTGTGGTATGGTACGAAGTGAACACGAGAGTTAATGGAGCCAATACAAGCTAAATCTTCTTTTACAAGAGCAATAAATAGTACTGATTTGGGGATTTTTGAAATCAGTTTGACATTAATGCGTTTTTTTTATTCATGTCAAAAATGGGGTCACTTGTTAGTTTGCTTAATATATTGCTGAGAGTAGGCAAATATTAGCATAACTTGATATTAGTAAATAAGAAAACCATGACATAAAACCTGATTCTTTGGAAAAAGTTGTTGTCAATTAAGTTCAACATGAACCATGACATTTACTTTGCAAATTAGCAATCTAAATTTTGGCATCTGGAGAGGCATCAACATGTCCATCATTGTTCTTCTTTATGCATGAGGAAGATGAGTTATCAGATATTAAGATGACAGGGTTTACTGGTTTGTTGGAACGACAGTTAGGTACCTTGTCAAACAAGCTAATGAATATGTCATACGTCTCAAGCAATGGTGCATCGTCTAATATTTTCTCACAGATATAATCAGATCCTATATCCGTAACAAGCTTTTTGATTAGCTCAGCAACTTCATTCCTGAATGAACTAACCTTTTCCTGTGCTGCATTGTACATCGCCGTTAAGCTTGTAAGTGAAGTAGGGAGAGAGGTGTTCCTTTTGATCATCTTTTCTAGAGTCTTGTCCATGACGATGATTCTTGTGTTTACATTGGATGGAAGATATGTGATATTGGTTGATGTATATATAATGGGCAAAAGCCCCTCCATGCATGCGGTCCTATGGGATAGGCTGTTTTTATAGATGCCACATGTTTGTGTGTGATTATGGTGAAATATAAGTTGTATAACTTTTCAATGTGCATACAACTATATTGAAATAAGCCAATAATAAGATGGTGACGTATGCATAAATGTGGAGTTGAGTCAAATGTTGTGAGGTTATACATAATTGGCTGCCAATTCATCAACCGTGTGATGCTTGTATATGGGTTGATCAACCGCAATGATTTGATCATTAGATTTTTCATCAAATCGAATTAAATGACCGGTCGGAAAGCTCATTTCATTTGATAAAAAAATACTAAGATACGGTTTACGTTTGGGAAAAATTTGTTATGTAGTGAACAATATGATTTAAATTTAAAGATTAAATAATATGTTAATAAATAAAATGAAAAACAGCCCTGTAAAATTCATAATACCATTTGCATTTAGAGGTGAGGAAAAAAACGAAAATGTGAATAATTGCAAAAAAAATACGAAACCGAACCGATATTTATGGTTAACCAATCCGAAGGACTCGATTACGGTGTTTAATTTTTACATTTTTGGTTAATAGTTTTGGTTTAAGTTTTTAGGTAACTGTTAACCGTTCATATAAGATTTTAAAGGCTAGCTGATTCATATATATAAATATATATTAATATATATACATATATCTTCGAATTTTTCCTATTTCTCTCCAAAATTTACGTAAAACTAGAGGTGGCAAAATTGACCCAAACCCATAAAAATAATGACCTAAACCTAATTTAATCCAAATAAATACCCATTGGATCAACCCAAAATTGATCCATTTAATTTTTCAACCAAATCCAATCCAAACAAATATCCATTGGGTCAAATCCAAACTGATCCATTTTATTTTTCAACCCAATTCAATCCAAATAAATATCCATTGGGTCAACCCAAAACAGACCCATTTTATTTTTTAACTTATTGGATCTGTACCAGTATATTGTAAGTACTTTTTCACTATCAACATAATCATTAAATAATCAAATTTATATTAATTTTATCACTCATAATCAACATTGGACAGCCAAGCCAAAAAGATATTTTAACCTAGTAGACATAATTAATACTTAATTTCTAATAATAAATCCTAACCGTAAATTTAAAAAAATATATATGTATAAAAAAATAATAAAGTTGAAAGCTACAATAGGAACCCAACATATACAGCTTCTCCATCGAGACTATTAATGATAAATTCGGGTCTCAGATTGAACTCATTCGTCGCTATATCATCATACATAAACACTATTATGTTCTCTTCTTTTCATCCTCTCTTTCTTAGCAAATGATACGCATGACAAACATCTGCCTGAAATTAATTAATCAAGATTAATTAGTACTTACAATATAATGGATTTCAAGAATATTTTCAAGAAATAAAAAATTAATATTTTTTATTTTTTTATCATATCGTTCATTATTCAACCCATTGAATTTTTAATTTACTCATATTGTTGATAAAAAATTTTATAATAATTTGCATTAAACCCATGGATCGACCCAACTCTGTCTAATCCATTTGGATATTGACCCATTTATGTTTCATATTTTTTGACCTATTAATGACCCAACCCAAATTCATCTAACTCGGATATTTGCCACCTCTACGATAAAATAATTCTTTAAAATATATTCAAATTATATATTTATTTTTATACCTTAATTTTTTATATTTTTCTATAAAATTTATATAATACTTTAAACTAAATTTATATTATGTCATTCTCTTTAATTATATAGTAATATTTATATAGATTATTTAATTAACTTTTATATATGTTGCTTTTTATCATATATTGTAATTAAATAAATTTATGTTCATCCATAAATCATATTTAAACTACTAATTTTGTAACTCATGTATTTACTTTGTAACTCAAGCATTTACTTTATAACTCATATATTTATGTCTTTTTATGTAACCTATATTTCTAAGCCTATAAATAGAGGCTTCCTACATGAAATACATACAGGAAAAAGATAATAAGAGAATATTTATTTTCTCTTCATTCCTCTGTACACTCGTTCTATTGTCTTTGTTCTTATATTCTATTCTTATCATATTTCATATAGTTTTCGTATTTTATAATAGTGTTCATATTTTAGTTAATAGCATTTAATTACATTTTTTATAATTTAGAGTGTATGTTATAACATTTATTATTATCCAAAATTTTATTTGACTTATAATCAAACATAGTAATTTTCAATAAATATCAAATTTATTTTATAATATTAGATATTAATTTATTGCACATGAATTTTAACTAGTAAATTATATTTTATTTAATGATTGATTGTATTAAATTACTTTACACATAAAAAATTGAATTGAACTCTGTCTAATTCCAATTTTATAATTTTATGTTATAAATTTTAATGGTTAACTAATAAATTTGGATTAAGCATACCGAAAAATCACCTTCAATGGATTGGTAAACCAAGTGTAATGGACTGGTTAATGGTTAGTGATTTGAAGAAACCGATATTATTGTTCTAATTAATTTTTTTGCTCATGGACTGGTTAACCGGTCCATACTCAACACTAATTGCATAGGATAAAATTTAGAATAAAAAAACACATGCTAATATCAAATTAATACAATCCATTAAATCTTAAAAAACACATGCTCAATTTATATTGCAATCAATTAAATCTTAAAAAAAACATGCTAATATCAAATTAATGCATTTCTAATGGACAATGTGGTTGGAAAAGGATTGTTTCGTTTCAATTCTTATGACGAAATTTATTTAAAGTATTTTGTATTTTACTGGAAAATGCGAACGGGTTGAGTCGGCTGCTTATGTAATGCCCTGAGTTTTATTTATCCCTTATAGTATAGCTAATTAATTTTTCTCTATGAACCAAAAGAGGTATACGTACAATCTTCTGCTCGAAATCATCAACTTTGATCGTGAAGAAAGTAATTTAGCTCTAATTCGTCATTCTTGCCATTAACTTAGAAGATTCTAAGCTAGGATGTACAAAAAAATATTTCAGTGCTTACAACTAAATTTTGAACTAATCTAAATTACTCGAATCGATCTATTTAAATAATATATTTTTTAAGTTTTCCAATGTAACCCAAACCACTAAATCGTGTATATACGATTTGTAATTTCAAAACATTGTATTCAGTTGATGCGAATACAAACCCATTTGGCTTAGAAAAAAAAATTTATTGACTTCTATTTGGATATTATACTGTATTCAGTAAAAGAGCTATACGTACAATTGTAAGGCCCAAAATCTATAACTTTGATCATGAAGAAAGTAATTTTGCTATGATTTGGCTCCCTTGCCATTATCTTACAAGATTTGTAATTTCAACACATTGTATTTAGTGAATTGGATTATAAGCTCATTTTATTTATATATATATATAATTATATTGACTTTCATTTTGATATTATACTTTATTCACCAAAATAACTATGTGTACAATATTTTTCCTGAAATCACCAACTTTTATCTTGAAGAAAGTAATTTTGGTCTAATTTCGCTGATTGTAACTTGATTGAATAAGATGTAATAAAGTTAATTTAGGTATCTTAGTACTGATTTATACCATATTTTTTTTAGTGTCTATGGTATTGTTTGTAATTCGACAATATGTACTTATTAAATATGTCTTAACCTTCAATTGAAAGCGATAACACAATCATTGTTTTGTTATAACTAAAAATGTTGTTTTTAGTTCTCATATGTAAATTTTATTGTTCATAATATTTGGTTTTAATGGTTGATCATTTTGATTCAAAAAATTAGATGTTCAGTAGTTGGACCAATTGTTAATGTTCCCTGAATGAGTATTTTGGATTTATTGATTAGTGTCATAGTTTCGAACTAACATGCAATTTGAATCTGTCTTCACCTACATAATATGTCAATATAAATTTGTATCAAATTTACAGATGATAATAGCAATAATTTTTTATAATATTAACAGTCAATTCAAAACAATATATTTAATGTAAATTTGACAATTGTATATTTACAATAATTTATGTATAGTAATTTCATTATCAAATATAAAATTTCTCAGCACGTAAAATTTTCAATAATTTATCATCACCTTTAGCAAACATTGTTAAACACTCGTGTTATACACTATAGTCACATTCATAAATTATATGTGTAATATATTTTTTTATAACTTTATAATATAATTATTTTTATTGATTTGAGGATCTTCCAGTTAATGGCCTATGAAAAATCCATTAGGCTCGTTCATGAACGTTGATGACTTGTGTTATGATGAACAAAAGCAGAAAAGCTATTTCCTTAAATTAAGAGTGGCCTCTTGGTTTCTGAAGTGAAAAGGCTAGTTTCCCAAGTGAAAAGGCTAGACTAAAAAGTCTACTTTTAATTGTAACACCCTTAACACTTCTAATACTGTATCAGTGTACCAAAGGCTGAATTTTTTTTCCTACTTAATCTTTACATTTCAATACCATACTATTACTTAAGTTGCTAAAAATTTTTCGATGACCTATAACTGTCTAATTTACTATGCATTTAATAAAATTTTTGCAATATGATGGCTATACATAGCACGAGCCCCCTGAAACGCAGACAATCACACGATCTCTCAGAGGCACAATAATTAATAATACTAACCATATCCATTCCATCTCATTCATAACCAAAATACAGCTTACTAAAATAACTTCAGTTTAATATTACATATCCAAAGTAAAGTTTATATACATATATACATGCCAAAATTTATACAACAAGAACTTTTAAAAGAAGTCTTGTAAAGTGTATTCCTACTCCTGCTTACTTGCGCGCAGTAAAAACTACACGTTGAGCACTCAACATGCTCAGTGGTGACTAATAATCGATAAATTTCCTAACATTATCATTATTATTCTGAAATAATAACTTATAAAATCTCATAAAATCATTTAATTACTTATTAAATATCGATTTAACCTTTTTCTATAATATTATTCATTTTAATCACGTAATTACAAATTTGCCCATAAAAGCTTATAATTTATTTTTTGAACTAATAATTGAAACATTTTACGTTCCCATATACTTAATTTGACATTTATATGCAAAATTATATTTTAGTCCTTATTGACTATAAAACTCATTTTTTTGACAATTTAACTATTATCTGATAATTTTATCTTTATTAAAATGATTCTTACTTAATTTACTTACTTTTTACACCTTTGAAAAAAATTACTATTTTGCCCCTAAACTTTCTTTTCTTTTTAGTCCTTTTTCACCTTTTATTCATATTTTTCATTGTCTTTTCACTTTTTTTTATTAATTTATTTCCGTTATGCCCGTAGTACAGACTAAGCAAAAAATCTCATACCAGATATACGAAACATGGATCCCATGGGCCCTACTAAAAGAGAAATGATTCCCAAGAAACCATTCCCAAAACACTGCTTTTCACTTTCACTTTACACTTAAGTTATGGAGATCAAAGATCCTGCCCATAGCAAAGCAAGTTGCCATGACTTGTACTGCAATAAAAGGTGTTCATATGGCTAGCCAACTATATCCAGAACTAGTTTTTACTGTCAGACCAATTCTAAGGGCACAATTACAATTACTTTATTAATCTTTTCAATTTTTGAAAAATTCATCAATTGACTTTTTATTTCTTTTTCATTGATTATAATTTAATTTCATATAAATTTACCTTTTTTTAACATTTTTGTGCAATTATTCACTAATAATTCAATTATATTCAATACACATATTAACATTAAAACTCAATAAATTTCTAAGAATTCCAATAAATTTTAATAAAATTTATTTACACATTATTTATTATTTATTGTCATTTTCCACTAAAACAATCCATTATATCACAACATTTCACAATTTTCATTATATACATACACATTAATTAGGCTTAAAAATTCTAAAATTAATTTCAAATATTTTTAAAAAATTCATGGACATTATATATTATTTCTATAATTAATTTAGGCTAATATATATTATTCTCATGCAAAATTCATTTATTTTTCTTTAAGAAGCAATTCGGCCACTTATAGAAAATCCACCTAAAAATCTTATTTCTTCCATTTAAGCTTTCCTTTCATCTTCTTACATGTCCAATTTCATTTACCCTAACAAAATTTCATCAATTAACAACTTTAAAAATTTTTATCCTAATTACATAATTGAAATAAATTCATAAACTTAGAAAATGTAAAGATTAATTAGTCACTTATAATTTTCTCTTGAATTAGAAAGCTTAAGCCTCCTTTTCTTTGTCTTTGCTCTTTGAAATACCTTTCCCTTCTTCACCACCTATATAGGCCAGCCACTAACCTTTAGATATCCTTATTTTTTTGTTCTCAAATGCAAAATCCAAACTCATAATCATAATTTATACCTCAAAATCTATGGAAAAACACTAAGAAATTAATTTAAATTATTTAATTTTTCAAGATCCAACTTACCCCTTTTTCTTTCTCTACTTGTTTTCTCCATTTTCTTTGTCCAAATCATACAATAGAAGCTATTTTGGTGATCTAGAGAGATGGATCTACAATTCTTAAGTTGAAATTTATAAGAGATTTTGAGTGATTAGGAAGCAAAAAAGAGAGAGGAAAGGGAGGAGATAGGTTCGGCCATGAGAGGAGAGGAGAAGCTACAAAAATTTTCTGGAGTTTTCTCCAGATTTTAGGCTTTTATATGCCTCACTAATGGGCCTAAAATTAGGCCAAACCAATGGGCTTAGCCCATTTTTTTTCTTAAGGCCCATTTAACCCTTTTTAAATCCCAATCAAATTTCTCTCTCTTCCAGCCACCAAATCACTTCAAAAAAATTACATCACTCTTATCACATCAAAAATAGCTAGCACACAAATTTTTGGCTCAATCGAAGTTCGTTATCGGTTCGATTCAAACTTATCGGTCCGAATCGACAATTGTCGGTGTCACCAAAAAATTCCATTCTCATCACTAAAATATTCTACATAGAAATTCATGTAGACATACAAAATTTGGTAATTTTTAGAGTTTATTTACTATTTTTATTTATTTATGCAAAATCAAGTCACTTTCCCTATCAGGGAAATTGACTCGTTGCATTTTTCGTATTTTTAACCATTAGAGCTTATTTGACCTCAATTTTACTTCAAATTTCAACCCTGGACTCACTATGACCCATACTTTCCAATGGTCCAATAAAATATTTTTGACTTTCGGGTGTTCACGGCTGACCCGGTGTTGAGGCCATTACATTTCTCCCCTACTAAAAGAAATTTCGTCCTCGAAATTTACCTGAACTGAAGAGTAACGGATACTGCTGTCTCATTGTTGCTTCGGGTTCCCACGTTGCTTCCTCGACATTATGGTGATGCCACATAACTTTTACCAATGGGATCTGTTTGTTCCGAAGCTATCGGACTTCTCTAGCCAAAATATTTACTGGTCTTTCCTCATAGCTCATGTCAGTCTGAACGTGTATCTCTTCTGGTGCTATCACATGACTCGGATCAGACCTGTATCTACGGAGCATAGACTCATGAAAGACATCATGTATCTTCTCCAAAGTAGATGGTAATTTCAACCTGTAGGCCACGGGACCCACTCGCTGAAATACCTCATACGGACCAATGAACCTAGGGCTTAACTTGCCCTTCTTTCCAAATCTCAGAACTTTCTTCCATGGAGATACCTTCAGAAAGACCTTATCTCCCACTTGGAACTCAATGTCTTTTCTCTTTAAATCTGTATATGACTTCTGAAGATCCATTGCTTCATTTAATTTTCTTTTAATAATCTGGACCTTTTCTTCAGAGTCACGAATCAAGTATGAACCCATAAGCTTCCTCTCACTCAATTCAGTTTAGCACAAAGGAGTCCTACACTTCCTACCATACAATGCTTCAAATGGAGCCATTTTCAGACTGGATTGATAGTTATTGTTGTAGGCAAACTCGGCTAATGGCAAATATTTTTCCCAATTAGTGCCAAACTCAAGGACACAGCATCTAAACATGTCTTTCAATATCTGGATCACCTGTTCTGATTGGCCATTAGTCTGAGGGTGGAATGCTGTGCTAAGGTGAAGTCTAATACCCAAAGCATCCTAAAAACTCCTTCAAAAATGGGAAGTAAATCTGGGATCCCTGTCTAACACAATAGATGTAGGCACTCCATACAACCTAACCACCTCTTTTATGTAGAGTTCTACCAGCCTGGTTAAAGAGAAGTCCATCCGTACTGGCAAGAAATGAGCTTATTTGGTGAGACGGTCAACGATTACCCAAATGGCATCATGTTTCCACTGAGTTACAGGTAAACTAGTCACAAAATCCATGGTCACCTGATCCTATTTCCACTTTGGAATAACCAGTGGTTGAAGTAGTTCAGAAGGAACCTGATGCTCTGCTTTTACCTGTTGACATGTTAGACATTTACCCACAAATTCAGTCACATCATGCTTCATACCCTGCCACTAATAGTAGACTTTCAAATCCTGGTACAACTTGTTACTTTCAGGATGCATGGCATAGCTACTATGGTGTGCTTCAGTCAAAATCTCTCTCTTCAATTCTTCTTGAGCTGGCACACAAAGTCTTCCTTTATAACAAAGGCTTCCATCACTGGACAATAAATAATTACTTTCACTATTGTGTTGAAGCTTATTTACAACAGCCATCAATCTATCATCTTTTTTCTGAGTCGCTTTCTCTTTATACACAAAGTTTGGTTTAACTCGTAGTTCAGCTATTATAGCTCCATCTATCGCCAAACTCAAACTAGTATTCATTGCCTGAAGAGCTACAAAGATCATTATTAATCATTTACACTTATCAATGCCTTATACAAGTTCACTCAAAAGTACTAACATTACTTGACATAAATTTTCTACTAAGTGCATCTGCCACTACATTTGCTTTCCTTGGATGGTAGTCGATATAGCAATCATAGTCTTTAATCAACTCCAACCAGCATCTTTGTCTGAGATTGAGTTCTTTCTGGGTAAGCAGATAGTTCAAACTCTTGTGATTTGAGTAAATATAGCATTTCTCTCCATATAAGTAATGCCTTCAAATTTTTAATGCAAAAACAATGGCTGCTAACTCTAGATCATAGGTAGGATAGTTTTTCTCATGAGTTTTGAGTTGCCGGGAGGTATAAGCAATCACCTTGACTTTCTGCATCAGAACGCAGCCTAAACCATTCCTGAAAGCATCACTGTAGATCACAAAATCCTTGCCTGACTCAGGTTGAGTAAGGATAGGAGCTTCTGTCAGCATAGTCTTTAGCTTCTCAAAGTATTCCTGGCACTTGTCCGTCCACACAAATTTAATATTTTTCTGTAGCAATCGTGTCATTGGGACTACAATGGTGGAGAAGCCCTTAATGAATCTCCTATAATACCTAGCCAAACCTAGAAACTTTGCACTTCAGTCACATTCTTGGGTAGCTTCCACTAAAGGATTGCTTCAACCTTTGAAGAATCTACTTTAATGTCCTCTGCAGAAATGACATGACCTAAAAATGATACTTTATTCAGCCAAAAGTCACATTTGCTGAATTTGGCGTACAACTATTTTTCTCTCAAGGTCTGCAATACAATCCTTAAGTGTTTGTCATGATCTTTCGGTGTCTTGGAATACACCAGGATATCATCGATGAAGACCACCACAAACTGATCTAGGTAGGGGTGGAAAACTTTGTTCATCAGATTCATAAAAGCTGCTGGTGCATTTGTAAGTCCAAATGGCATGTCCAAAAACTCATAATGGTCATACCTAGTACGAAAAGCAGTCTTGGGCACATCAACTTCCTTTACTTCCATTTGATAATATCCCGATCTTAGATCTATCTTGGAGAAGATACCCGCTCCCTTAAGCTGATCAAATAAGTCTTCGATGCAAGAGAGGGGATACTTGTTCTTTATCGTCACTTTATTCAGCTACCTGAAGTCAATGTACAATCGAAGAGTCCCATCCTTTTTATTTACAAATAGAATAGGTGCTCCCCAAGGAGAAGTACTGGGTATGATAAACCCCTTGTCGAGTAACTCCTGAAGCTAAATCTTCAACTCTTTCAATTCTGTAGGTGTAATTCTATACAGAGCAATAGACATAGGAGCAGTACCAGGAGTGACCTCAATGGAGAATTCCACCTCTCTGACAGGTGGTAAGCTTGGAAGCTCATTTGGGAACACATCCTGGAACTCCCTAACAGTAGGCACATCTGACACCTTTAAGCTATATTTCTTCGCTTCCATTGCATAACACATATATGCTTCACAGCCTTTTCTGATCAATCTTTTTGCTGCAGTAGTTGATATCACATCAAACAGAAAATTAGATCTCTCACCCACAATAGTGATGTCTTCACCAATCTGAAGCTATAAAGTGACCCTCTTCTTTCTACAGTCAACAGTCGCTTGGTGGGCGAATAACCAATCCATCCCAAGGATCAAGTTAAACTCTCAGAAGGGCAATTCAATGAGATTTGCCAGGAATACATGTCCCTGGACACCGATAGGACACTGTCTATAAATCTTGTTTACTACCACACTATGCCCTAGAGAATTACTCACCAAGATGTCCTGGTCCAAGTAGGCCTTTTTCATCCCTTTACCCCGTGCCAGTTCTGTGCTAATATAAGAGTGCGTGAAGCTAGGATCAATCAATGCATATATAGAATCAGATAATAGGATAAACATACCCACTATCACATCAGGAGCATCCTCGTCTTTTCGGGCTCTAACAGCACAAGTCTATCCTCCTGACCGCCTCTATCCTTGAGATGACTGGGCAACTAGTCTGGAGGCTAAAGGTCTAGGAGCAAATCCCTTACCACGCCCTCGTGGTGCAGAAGATCCAGTACCAAAAACTGGTGAAGCAACTGAAGCAGTCTATATCATAAGGTAATCTCTGATCTGGTGATATCTGGACATACATTTAAAACAGACTCCTATTAGAAATCTGCACTCCCCAGGGTGTGTCCTGCCATAATGCTCACACTGTACTGCTGACCCACTATCTCTGCCTTGGGGTGCACTGGATGCTGAAGTGGCAATAGACTTGCCATGAGAAGTGCTACCCTGTCCTTTACCTACTAGTGGGTGACCTTGAGGTGTCTACTGTCCTTTCTGCTTTTTACTCTGCCCTAACTTTCCTCTGCTCTGTCCCTGCTTTCTCTTCTGCTGAAATCGAGACTGTCTCTCTGCTTGCTCAGTCTGAGTAGCTTCTAATTTAAGAGCCGCATCTATCATGGACCGTAAATTAGGATAATGCAAGGCCCTAATAATATGTCTCAACTCTGTGTGCAACCCTCTCTTAAACCGCTAACATAGTCTTTCTTCCATAGCCAGGCATAAGTGCTCAGGCGCTCAAATTCTCTATCATACTCTGCCATAGTACGATTCCCCTATCTCAATCTCCAGAAGGCATCCTGCATGGCAATCTTGTACTCAAACCCAATATACTTCTTTTCAAACTGGTCAATAAAGAATTCCCAATTCAACTTGTCTGTAGGTGTGTGCCTCCTGACCGAGTCCCACCAAATAAAGGCTGGATCCTGCAGTAGAGCAATTATACCCTCGAACTTCTCCTCTAAAGGACTATGGGTGTTCTTCAATGATCTCTTGATCTTAAATAACTATTCCTCTATAGCTGCTGGAGCCAAGGGATCATGCCCTGAAAAATCCTCAACCCCTAATCTTTTCAGCTTCTCCAAAATAGGCTTTCTTCTAGGCAAAGTAGGCGGTTGAACTTATATCACTGGCGGCGGTGCCGGAGCCTGGAGTCGCTGCTGGATATAATTTGACATTAAGTTGAGAAAATCTAACTGAGAAGGAGGAGGTGGAGGAGGCGTTATTGGTAGAGATGCCTGCTGCTGTGGGACCTCCTATTGCCCCATGTTACTGGAGGCCTCACTCCTATTGTCTCCAACCTCACGACTTTGCTCTCCAGACATATTTTCACTATAAAACAGAAAGGAGCAAGAATACATTAATTCCAAAAACACTTCACAAAATAATAATTGGCATGTATAATAATTAGTTTAAATCAAACATTGCACCCACTCTGATCTTAGAACCATCTAAACCTCTACTCTGATACCACAAAATGTAACACCTTAAACACTTCTAATATTGTATCGGTGTACCAAAGGCTGAAATTTTTTTTTTCAACTTAATCTTTACATTTCAATACCATACTATTACTTAAGTTGCTAACAATTTGTCGATGACCTATAACTATCCAACTTACTATGCATTTAATAAAATTTTTGCAATATGACGGCTATACATAGCACGAGCCCCCTGAAACGCAGACAATCACACAGCCTCTCAGAGGCACAACAATCAATAATACTAACCATATCCATTCACTATCATCCATTCCATCTCATTCATAACCAAAATACAGCTTACTAAAATAACAGCAGTTTAACATTACATATCCAAAGTAAAGTTTATATACATATATACATGCCAAAATTTATACAATAAGAACTCTTAAAAGAAGTATTGTAAAGTGTATTCCTGCTCCTGCTCCTGCTTACTTGCGCATAGTAAAAACTACATACTGAGCACTTAACATGCTCAGTGGTGACTAGTAATCGATACATTTTCTAACATTATCATTATTATTCTGAAATAATAACTTATAAAATCTCATAAAATTATTTAATTACTTATTAAATATCAATTTAACCTTTTTCTATAATATTATTCATTTTAATCACGTAATTACAAATTTGCCCATAAAAGCTTATAATTTATTTTTTGAACTAATAATTGAAACATTTTACGTTCCCATATACTTAATTTGACATTTATGTGCAAAATCACATTTTAGTCCTTATTGACTATAAAACTCACTTTTTTGATAATTTAACTATTATTTGACTATTTTATCTTTATTTAAACGATTTTTACTTAATTTACTTACTTTTTACATCTTTGGGGAAAATTATTATTTTGCCCCTAAACTTTCTTTTCTTTTTAGTCATTTTCACCTTTTATTCATACTTTTCATTGTCTTTTCACTTCTTTATCAATTTATTTCTGTTATGCCCCTAGTACATATCCAGTAGAAAATCTCAAACGAGATACACGAAACATGGACCCCATGGGCCCCACTAATAGAGTAATGATTTCCAAGAAATCATTTCCAAAATACTGCATTTTTTACTTTTACTTTACACTTAAACTATGGAGATTAAAGATCCTGCCCATAACAAAGCAAGTCGCCATGACTTGCACCGTGGTAAAAGATGTTCCTATGGCTAGCTAATTATATCCAGAACTAGTTTTTACTGCCAGACCAATTCTAAGGGCATAGTTACAATTACTTTATTAATCTTTTCAATTCCCAAAAAATTCATCAATTGACTTTTTATTTCTTTTTCATTGACTATAATTTAATTTCATATAAATTCTCCTTTTTTAACATTTTTGTGCAATTATTCACTGATAATTCAATTATATTCAATACACATTAACATTAAAACTTCAATAAATTTTTAATAATTCCAATAAATTACAATAAAATTTATTTATGCATTATTTATTATTTATTGTCATTTTCCACTAAAATAATCCATTATTTCATAACATTTCACAATTTTCATTATATACATACACATTAATTAGGCTTAAAAATTCTAAAATCAATTCCAAATATTATTTAAAAATTCATGGACATTATATATTATTTCTATAATTAATTTAGGCTAATATATATTATTTTCATGTAAAATTCATTCATTTTTCTTTAAGAAGAAATTCGGCCACCCATAGAAAATCCACCTAAAAATCTTATTTCTTCCATTTAAGCTTTCCTTTCATCTTCTTATATGTCCAATTTCATTTACACTAACAAAATTTTATCAATTAACAACTTTAAAAATTTTTACCCTAATTACATAATTGAAATAAATTCATAAACTTAGAAAATATAAAGATTAATTAGTCACTTACAATTTTCTTTTGAATTAGGAAGCTTATGCCTCCTTTTTCTTGCCTTTGCTCTTTGAAATACCTTCCCCTTGTTCACCACCTATATAGGCCAGGCACTAACCCTTAGATATCCTTATTTGTTTGTTCTCAAATGCAAAATCCAAGCTCATAATCATAATCTACACCTCAAAATATATGGAAAAATATTAAGAAATCAATTTCAATCATTTAATTTCTCATGATCCAACTTACCCATTTTTTTTCTCTACTTGTTTTCTCCACTTTCTTTGCCCAAATCAAATAATAGAAGCTATTTTGGTGATCTAGAGAGATGGAACTAGAATTCTTAAGTTGGAATTTATGAGAGATTTTGAATGATTAGGAAGTAAAAGAGAGAGAGGAAAGGGAGGAGATAGGTTCGGCCATGAGAGGAGAGGAGAAGCTACAAAATTTTTTTGGAGTTTTCTCCAGATTTTAGGCTTTTATATGCCTCACTAATGGGCCTTAAATTGGGCTAAACCAATGGGCTTAGCCCATTTTTTTTCTTAAGGCCCATTTAAGCTTTTTTAAAGTTCAATCAAATTTCTCTCTCTTCCAGCCACCAAATCACTTCAAAAATAATTCCATCACTCTTATCACATAAAAAATAACCAGTATGAAAATTTTTGGCTCAATCGGAGTTTGTTATCGGTCCGATTTAAACTTTTCGATTCGATTCAATAATTATCTGTGTCACCGAAAAATTTCATTCTCATCACTAAAATATTCTACATAGAAATTCATATAGATAAGAAAAATTTGGCAATTTTCAGAGTTCATTTATTATTTTTAATTATTTATGCAAAATCAAGTCACTTTCCCTATCAGGAAAATTGACTTGCTGCTTTTTTCGTATTTTTGACCTTTGGAGGCCCATTTAACCTCAATTTTACTTCAAATTTCAACCCCGGACTCATCATGAGCCATACTTTCCGATGGTCAAATAAAATATTTTTGACTTTCGAGGTGTCCTTTCGGGCCCCGAAAAGTACTATTCACTATCGGAAATTACTATTTACGGCTGACTTGGTGTTGAGGCCATTACATAAACTCTCCTTAACTAAATATTTTCCACTTTCCCATCAACTATCTCATTTATTAAATCAACCATTTCTTTCATGCTAAATGCTTTCAGAGAAGGTGCTTAGAAATTTCATTTTCATATTAAGACAAATTGAGAGAATATCTAACCATGTTGGCACGGTTTGAAGTGTATATAACTGATGAAATGATGCAGTTTGGAGGCATGGTATGATTATTTATTTTAAATTGTTTAACATAGCCATATATCCAATATTAAGATTATATTATGACTAATGTTAATGTAAATCTTAAATTATTTTTCGTTATTTTTTTTCTATTTATTATATGTTTCAGCTGCTACTTGAAGGAACCGTGAGTGAGTTTTATATTTGCAGTATGATGATCGTCGAGCTAAGAAGCCTATCATATAAATCATTCAACGTTAGGGTCCATTTCACAAATGGACGAGCTTTAATGCATGATGGTTTGGAACTATTCTTCAAAATATACATAATAAAGGCAAATTATAAGTGTATTTTTTATCATCATGACCTATTATGCTTTCATGTAATGATGTTAGATGAGGACGAAGGCAATGTGGAGTATTATGATAATTTTAGTATTGGTATGGAACGGACAACTAAATTTTTACCAACTTTGCATTCAGGCCTGGGTAAAATGAATTATTTAATTTTTTCCTTTATTTAAATTTTGTTGCCACAATTATGCTTTTGGTTATATTACATATATATTATTTTATTATCTAAAATTTGGTTTGTGGTACTTTTTATTACCCCTATGCAATGATTGGTTCGGTTCAATAATCGAACCGAAATAATGAAAATCGAAGTTTGAAAGATTTGTCAAATCGAACCAAACCAAAATATATAAATAATCGAACAATAACCGAATCAATTTTTTTGATCGGTTCTGTTAACCAAAAAAACTAAAAAATTCAATATATTTTAAAAAATAAAAAAATGTACCTAAAAATTATATAAAATTACAAATAATAATATACTAAAATAAAAAAATCCAAATAACATCCAAAACATCCAAAATACAAGTCCAAAATTAACGATATAATTTCAAAATACATACTAAATAATACTACAAAAACTGTTAAATAAATGTCTTCATTCCACCGAGCTCGAGTTTAATCATCAAAATAAAAAATTATCACCTAAAAAATATATTAATAATTGATAATTATACTCATATAATTTGTAACTCAAAATAAAAAATTTTGGTTTTTATCAGTCTAGTAACTCCAGCATCGACAATACTATAATTGGCTTGCCCCGCATTGCCAACCAAACACAAAACTGATGCTATGTTGATAATCCTTCCCTATAATAACAGTAAAGGAAATCACAAAACAAATGAAATCAATAAAGATAAAACCAAAAGTTCAAAATTCTAGCTTAGTCTAAACTTTTAAACTCAATTGTAACACCGACAGCAGGACAAAATACAAAACCAATATGTAAAATTTAAGGGCTGAAATTGGTATGACCTAATTGAATTAGAATAAGAAATACTTGTAAATGGAAGAATGCCATGAGAAATCACCTTTCTCTTCTTCATCATGATTTTAGCTGCTGCATGCAAAGAATGCGTGTTACCTCATTATGAATAAGGGGAAATGATGTAACCCAACATAAAAATTTAGGTGTTGATTCAAAATACCAGTGTGCAAAGGAATACACCAGTGAGATTCAGATCAATAACCTTCTGCCACTTAGATTTATTCATTCTCATCAGCAAAGTGTCTCTTGTGATTCCTAAAGTTGAAAATAAGTCTGCAAGATTTAAAATATTGAATAGGGAAAGAAAATAAAATAAGCGAGTGTTATTCACTAGCATTATTTACTAGTATATCAACTGTTTCCCATGTGATTATTAACAAACCATCAACCATATATAATAGTTAACAAATTCCATTCAATTACACCAACACAAACAATATTTTCTCACAGTTTTAATCATTGCTTCCACATCAGCTTCTTTTGAGACATCAACTCCGAAGGTGAGAGCCTGACCACCACAAGCCTTAATCTGCAAGCAGAAAAAGCACCATAGAACAGTAAACACTAAACAACAATTACAGGAAGAAGAAAGATAAGTTCTTGGTGGAAAACATAAGTGCATGAATAAAACCTAATCCATTATTATCCACGTCATTTTTTAAATAGGATAAAAGATTTCCATTTCTTTTTCAGTTTCACTTATTCTTAAAAGTTCCAAAATAATTCATGTCAACAGATCAGATTGTTCATCTTTTTATGATTTTATTCATAAAAATAAAGTGTGTTTATGATTTCTTGTTCATCTTTCAGCTCAGGTTTGGTTCGAAGAAACAGAGCAAAATACCTCAAAAAAGTAAACTGCAATTTATGATTTTTTATTCATCTTTTTATGATTTTTTGGAAGACTTGATAGAAAGATCAACTCGAAGTAAATGAAGAAGAAGAGAAAGCTGAGTATGTTCAAATCACAAAAAAAAATAAAATAAAAATAAACCTTTTCATTATTCTTAGAACTTTTAGAATCTCAAAACCATAAACCAGGACAGGTGGATCAGTGGATGCATACCTTAAAACAAGGATCGGTGGCCTGCTCTGATGATCGGAGGGTAGGGGGCAAGGCAGCGGTGGTGATGTGTAGATTGCAGAGAAAATGGGTTAGGGGCTTAGGGCAAAAATGAAACACGTTTGATGCTACACGTTTACTGAGTTACTAATATACATAGGATATAATGCTTAAAAATCAAAATGACATAGTTTAACTTAAAGTTCGATTGGTTCAATTTTTATATGGTCTTTAAAAATCGAATCGAAATAACCTAATATCCTTAAAAATTCAAACCGAAACTGAATCAGAAAACCAAAAAACCAGTTCGAAATAAAACAATTGGTTGGTTTGGTTCAATTTTTTAATTTTAACCAAAGTTTGCTCACCCCTACTTCTTATGAACCATGTATCTTGAAATTGCATTTTTTACAGATATTGCATTGCCATGGTCATTCTTTATTATTTGCAAAAAGAAAGGCCAGTACTATCATGTGGTAAGGGAATTTGTGTTCTTACAGTTTCTGTTCATTAATTTACATGAACTTGTACCTTATATCATAACATGGGCTTTTGGCTAGCTGTTCCACCCTATGAAGCTACCAAATATTTGGGTATATATTGCCTCAAAGTAAAACTCCGCAAGCTATTTTATTATAAAACTTGTACAGTTTGTTCCCATCCATTCATCATGTCTTATCGATGCAAGTCAATAATGCTAAAGAATGGGTAGAAGATATCTTTTCGAACAAGCTTCGAGGGTGGCTGGGTACGGTTTGTCCATTTTTACGGTCTTGATAAAGGAGACTTTTTCACTTTTATTCAATCCCTTGAAGATAAGAAGACATCATTGTGAGGGTTTTCAGAAGTGGTATCAAAATCTTATTTACTTTAATTGTTTTATTTATCTGATCATAATGCATAATGTATTTAGTATGAATAATATTTGTGTGTCTTTTATGTGTCGAGTAATCAATTCTAGTTGAAAAAAATATTTCCTCTCCTTTGGTAACTCAAATAATTTTTTTAACGTTAAGCCCTAAATCTTCCATGTAAAATAAAAAAATGCAAATTTTATGTTAAGGTTTAAGAAAATCATATTTAATTTTTAATGTTATAAACTTCGCACTATGTATGCAATATCTCAAATGTGAATATACCTAATATTTCAGTTAACATACCAAATTAAATAACATAGTCTTGAAAAATACACTATATTCGGTTTGTGAACATTGAGAGAAAAGTGTACTGAGATTAACAAAAATGCATCGTTGTACATTAAGGTAACTGGAAACAATGATTATACATATTTAATAATCAGAATGATTATATTGTCGACAACAACCCTATAGATGATACGATCTATATATATATACAAGATAATACAAAATATTTAGTTTAGACCGATTTCAATTCAATGTATTAAGCTTATTAACAATCAGTGCATCTTCATGAAGCAATCGTAGAATAATTGACTAAAAAATGAAAAACTGTATTCCAATTTTTCCTAGGTTAATATGTCAATTATGATTGACTATACCATAAATATATGCGTTTAAAATTAATACCCATGCTTAGGAAGAATAAAATATTTAATTAACCTATATGTAGTTTGTTTAATCAAAATAAATTAATTTACATTATACAGAGATCCATATGATCAAAACCTGGATAAAATTATGCAATTTTTTTATATTAACGTATAAGAAAATGAAATTTAATTCCTTGCATACTATAAACTTTACCCGGAGTCTTTGATAAGTCAAAAGTGAATACCCTTTAAAATCGAAGTTGAAGAAGTGAATACATTGAAGTCAGTATGTGGATAAAAATTGCATTCATTTTTCTAACAATGTTGCGTCCGATGTCTACTAGAAAAAAGGCAACCGAGTCTTTTCAAATAAATGCACTTACTGTTGATTTACTTTATTCGGCCATATGAGGGTTTCAAATCATCCTAAAGATTACACGTTACACGTGTATAAAAGTGTACCCAAAAATTCAATTTTGTTTGATTTACATTTAATTTATTCTGCTATTTAAAAATATGAAAAATAAAGTTCGTTTCAGTCAAAATGAATTCAATGTTGGATTACATCCAAACAGAATACAATGTAATCAATTTTAATAACTTGGTTTATTATGTTTTTGGACTGAATACAATGTAATCTAAATTGTATAAATGTGAAAGGGATTTCGTGTTTTCAAGTGTTAATACGATGATTGTGTAAGATACATACAGTAGCTTATTAAAGGCAATGATGATAGTTTCCATATTTGGTTGAACTGCCACCCTTGGCTGATGAACCAACTGCCCAAAGAAATGTGATAAGATTATGCTTTTCCCAGCAAAATAAACATCACCATTATTAATGCTTATGTACATCTCTTCACACCTTAATGTTCTATACTATCAGTGTAATTTGTGAGTAATCATTAGGTGTGTTAGGGTTAGTACGAACACAGTAAAACCTCCAAAAAAGGTAACTGAATTATGGGGAACCTGTAATAAATGTAAGTCGTAACTTATTCATTTACTTTCATTTGCATTGTCAGGCATTTTCCATTTTATTTCTTTAATCCATTCTAATGGTTAATCCATTCTGTATTGTGGTGACGTGCATTGAGCTTTACTTTAGAGGGTTTGTAAATTTGTTAGACTATGATTCTTTACGTTTATTGTTATTAAAGTATACACACCTGTTCTGGTTAATGATTTTCATAATTGAAAATTTATTTATTGAAATCTTTCTTATTTCGCTGGAAATACGATGATGCATAACATAATGTATTAATCATATATATATTTTTATGTAGCTTATACCGCAGGAATTCATCCAAGATCAAGAGAATGTATTCAGTGCTGAATGTTGGCTCATGACGCCAAAAAATTTAGATTTAGGCAATGACACTTGATCAAGGCTCCGATTATGATATATTAAATGACAACAAATCACACTTTATTTATGCTAATAGTGTAAAAAAGAATGATGTAATTTTTTTCACAAATTGAGTAAACCTTTTATTTGATATCATCATCGTCAATGACGAGGGTTATGAGATTCAATATGGCAATTTAATGCCCTATGGGTATTGGAAGTTTGGCGTTGAGTGCATAAACTTGGATTATAATTTAAGATTGGTAAGTGTCTTTACCGTTAATGTTTCACTATTTAGATATGTTTTTCTCTATGTGAAACTAATTCTACATGAAATGTAGCCTATTCCCGATTATTTAATTGGTGATCGCATTGGTATAGAAGCATGCAAAGTTAAATTAAGAAAGTTGAGACTACTCGAAGACAATGGTCTAAGGGAAAAAAGTCAAATTGTTGGTATTTTTACAAAAGGTATCCCTGATAGAATTCAAAGAAAGGATTTTATGCACAGGTAGGTTTTCGAGTTGGATGGGTTAACATAACAAAGGATCACAAAATGGTTCCAGGCAATGTCATAACCTTAATCCAGTCAGCTTTCGATCCTCATTTTTTTTACTTCTATATTATTAGAGATGGGGTAATCATGCACTATAATAACATGTTATTTTTTTATGTGTGTGTGTGTCATTATTCGATTGAAAATTTTCTTAGATCAATTTTGAGCCAATTTTGTGAGGAAATGCATGTGTGTAAATTGTTTTATTTTGTTATTATTATTTTTCAGGTGATTTCTACATGTAAATATTGTCAAAAAATTAATTGCATTTATTTGTTATGTTTGGCATTTGGGTTTTGTATGTGAGTGCGCACAATCCATGGAAAAGTACATACAATACCTCAAATGAAGGTCATTGATATTTATATTACTTAAAACAAAATTACATAACTCAAAATGAATATCTATCTAATTGATTGAATATTCATATTCTTAACAATACAAAAAATAAAAAATACATATAACAATCAGCATCGCAACATGATTATAGATCAGAATAGAGTTAGGGAGGTGTTCGATGCAAAAACCATTGCATAATCTTCCTCGTCATCAAATAAGATGAATTTCATTGTGTCACAAACACATGCTCCCATAGCAGAAGTAAGCATACTAAAGCCGACATCGAAGTACCCTCCCACGACTTCATCATTAAATCTCAATAAAGGAGTATACTCCATATGCCAGTATCATGTTCTCACCCTGCACCACATTTGTGTAACCTTTTTCCTCTTACCCAAGTATTTTGCAAAAAATGTTGGGATAAACTGTGTTTAAATCACAATCTTTAAATGGTTGATGGTGAATAATTATATGAACACAATATATATCGAACACAATTAATACAATAAATATTTAACTTTTAACCCTAAAAAAATTTACCATTTTGGATAGCAACTCATTCTCAGATATAAGCAGATTAAAATTTTCTATGTTGTCTCTAATAGAAGAATTTCTCAGACACGCTGCATTATCTTGAAAGATTACATCATGTGGTGGCCTACCATACTCTATTTTATTGCCCGACTCATAAAACAATTGCATTTTATATTCGATTAGAGTGAAGCTGTACATCATAACCCTTATAGGGTAAATAAGAGAGTAATGTCTTTGTATACGTTTAATACCTTTAGAAAGGTAGTGTAGATCATTTCCTTCATCGTATACTGTCTTAATTCTGAATAAATGGAAGGGTTTCTCACCAACTCGAATAGTAATGTACTCATTCAATAGAAGCCTAAAATCCATAATCGATCCTTTCGGTAGTCTCTGTATATAATGAATAATCAAATTATAATTGAAAAGATATAGAATACACTAAATGAAAGAGTGCAATTTATCAAAATAAGGAAAAAAAAATTGGTAAGCAGACTTAAATGCCATGTCATGTTGAATACAATGGTTAAGCAAGTTACCCAAGAGTCAGCTTGACCTTGTATTGTTATTATGAATGTATCTTTATGCCTATTCCTATAGCTCCTAATGTTAGCCATACTCGAAAATATGTTATATTGCTTGTTCATTGCAGTGGATGGTGATGGTGATTGGTGTATTGTGAACTTATAGGAAGCAAAATGACACAAACCTATCCAATAAGTATCTTTAATGATTCATTGTGTTTTTGGTGACAGGTGTCATTTTCGGAAAAACGATTGATTTTATGCCTTGAACCAATTTTTAAAAAGTAGAGTACTAGCCTTTTTGTAAGCGTGCAGTTTTTTTGTACTTTCGATTTTGTATATACCAATTTTGTCCTTTTTAAAAAATTTTAAATTAAATTACGACAATGCCCTCTTTTTGCATTTGTGTCAATCAATCTATTATACAGATCCCTAGGACAAACTGCCATACTCTATGCTAGAGAACTTACTAACCCTCTAAAAATGTGCTGTCCCTCTTTCTCTCGATCTCTCAAATTGAATATTGTCTCCGTTAAACAACTCGCATTCTTAACTCATTCTTAACTGCGTTTTGGTGTATATTTTATCATTGATTTCATGATAATATTCAAATTCTATTTTCAAACATGGTTTAACTATACCTGATGGCTATGTGCAAAGTTTGGGTATTCATAATTCCTAACTACGATATTAGGATGCATTCAATGTAAGTTGTAGACACTATATCAGATTTATCAATATTTTAATTAAAAATATTTTTTTTAATTTGTGAGTGTGTGTGTGGTTGTTTATTTTAATTTTAACTTGTAATTATTATTAATAATTTTATGTAACTTTTAAACTTTATTTATATTTTAATTGGTATTATATTTTTAGCTTTAAGCATATACATTATATTAGATTACTGTCTAAATTCAGTGTATTCACTTATAGTGATACCACCACCTGAATAACGTTTTTTAGAAAGATGACTACGATGTATTTAGAAATTGGCATATATTATGTCAACGTTATGTTGTTATTCACGGATCTTTTTTTTTAAATGTGTGTTCATATATATCAAGTACTTTGATCCATAAAGTTGATAAAAATGGAGGTAATAAGTTATATGACAAATTATATGTTACATGTTTGATACGTTATTGCTTCCCTAATGTTGTCATTCTTTTTAACAAAATTTTTTATTTTCTATCGTAATATTTTAACTTTTTTCCTTGACATTTATTGTTCATATTATTGGCAATTTTTTGATTTATATTCCCATGATAATGATTATGTCGATAGCAAAGTTCTATTTTGTATGAAATTTGAAGCAATTGCACTAATTAAGAAGACGTTGAGTAAGAACCAAATTAGGATGTTCGAAAAATCCTATTTTGGATACTTTTTGGACCTGCCAAAAGTTGTAGATCAACGAAAACTCATTCATTCCCTATTAATCAATGAAATTTCTCACATGCAATAGAATAAAATAAGGGTGAATGTGAATGAGGTTGTATTAAAGTTTGGATTTGAAGAATTTTCACTTGTCACTAGTCTGAAGTGCAGAGGGAAGTTCGACAAACATAATTTAAATAAAATGGTACTGAGTTTATTACTAAATACTTTCGGGGACAGAAGAAGATAACAACTAAATTAATAAAAAAGACATTTTTTAGTGGAAAATGGAAATCTAATGCAGATGGGGTAAAATTGGCCATCCTTTATTTTATGACCAACTTTCTTCTTCTGGGAGTATAAACTAGGATTGTGAAGAAAGAGCTTATTGCTATTGTTGACAGTGAACTGTACAATAAATATCTTTAGGGACTGGATGTATTCAGAATGACAATCCAAAGCCTCAAGGAAAGGCTGTATAATCGTCAACTAAAGTCTTGTAGGTTGAGAGGTGTCTAAGTATGGTTTTACGAATGTTGCTCTATAGTTGATGGGAGGTTTGCTCTGCATTGCGAGGAAAAGTTTCCCAGAATATTAAGATGAAACTTTCATCATCATATGCATTTTTTGAGTTTTGAACAATATTTTTTTTTCAATTGAAAGGTAACTACCTTTGACTTGTTATTTATCTCCTATGTTTTATGTATTTTTTATGGTTTAAAATGTTTTTTGTATTAATGTGCATACCATATTATCTTAACTGAATATACTTTAATCACATTGTATCTGATTGCAGACTCTAAAACTGTAGTGTTGTAAATTCAATTTGACATATCTATCAAGATTTATTAAGATATATGAATGCATTTTCCCATATACTTATAATTTTACTAAATGTATGAATTCATTAGATACTTAGTTTTTATTAACTTAATTATTTTTTTAATTTTGTTTTTATTTATTTATTTATTTTGTAGTAATTTGTTTTAATATATATCTGTTTATAAATTTAATTTCTCCATTTTGTTATAATTGAAGTTGCATAATATTCTGCTACTGAGGAAGAGAGGAAACTATATAGTGTGGACTTTAGTTTTTTGAATATTGTTGGGAAAGGGGTATCTGTCAAGGATACAATGGATGTTGAAGATACCCAAACTCCCCCACACTTCGAGACCCCAGTCCTTATCCTTCTGCTGAACTTGAAGACAGAGGACAAAATTTAACAAAAAAGAAAAAGAAACAGACATGATGAATGAAGTCCGATATTTATATGCAAGGCAGATGGAATTCATGAAGGAGAACTTGATTCTTAAAAAAGGGTTTGAAACTTTAAAAGATAATTTCTCCAAAAAAATTTGTGAATTTAAAACTTTAAAAACTAATGTGACTAACAAGATGTGTGAACTTTCTCAAGTTGGTGCATCACATTATTCAAATGTGCCTATAAATGATCCGACCCTCACCACTCAGGTAACTATTATACTTGATACTGAGCTTATCATCACATTTAATAAATTTGAAAAATAGTTTGTTAAACTCATTATTTACATGTCAGCAAGCTTCTCGATTTACTTCTACTGAGGTATCAAAGGCTCATCCGTTTGATGTTAGCGTTGAATATGGACTTGATATTGTAAATCTAACTGAATTCAATGTATGGGTTGATGCTGGCATTAAATCATCACTCAAAACCAGGTAAAATGATGTACACTTTTGATTTTGATTTCGTATCTTGAATTTTTTATGGTAGTGTAGTTGTAATATGTTTATATATATATATATATATATATATATATATATATATATATATATATATATATATATATATATATATATAGGAGAGGAAAAAAGTGTTTATGATGACGAACACGAACTTTTAGAGGAACCCTTTGATTTTCATGTTTTAAAAGTTACAGATAAGATTTGGTGGCATACTTTGGTGCATCTTGGAGAGCATATCACAAGTTTGGTATGTTTACTAAACCATTATAAGTTAATTATGCAATCTATTAAATTCCTTTATTATGTGAATACGGTGTAACATAAATTTCTGTATACACTGTATTCACTTAAACCTCATATCTCTAACTTATATTTACTTATTCATTTCAGCATTTGGATGTGATCTTTTATTATCTAAGGAAGAAGGGAAGGCTCGATAGGAGAATAAATAGTTCTTTCATGACAAATGATAAACTTTTTTATTAAATAATACAATATGCCCATAAAAATTTGGGAAGAGACCCTAACAACCCTTCATTTGTAAATCACGGGCATAGTGTGGCCAAGTACATTTTTGGCCAAATGATGCTATACAATAAGCCATGGTTGGAAGTTGACTATATCTATTTCCTATTAAATGTGTCAAATGTCCATAGGATATTGGCCAGGCTGTCTATAATGGATAAATAAATTATTGTCTATGACTTTATGTGTGGCCAAATATTGAAATCGGCCGTTGAAGATGCGGTTGCTGCATACAGTAAAATAATTCCTTTCTTTTTCCATCTTTTTGATTTTTGGTAGAGCTGATCCAGTGTTGAAGATGTTCATAATAAAGAAGGTACACATCCGATTGACATTGTGTACAATGCAGATCTTTCCTTACAAGAGAACAGGTATCTGTGACAATTATATACAACACTGATTATTCATGATTGGTATTACAATTTATATGGAATTGAAATGATATTGACATCTTTCCTTTTCAGTGATTGTGAAGTATATGTAGCCATTTTTACTAAATATTTAATCGAGGGGAAGACAATTCCACTGAACTTGGATGCAAATAATTATTGGAGGAGATTAGGAGTTTTGTTATATCGATATGGAAATGATAAGCAATGAGGAATAATCGCAAGCGATCATGAAGATGAGTAGACTCATTATGAACAGGATGGAATAGATACATGTATATATATGAGCAAATATTGTGTTACATTATTTAACAAATATCTTATATGTTGTTTCAACATTTATTATCATTTTTATTGTACTAATGTATAACCAATAAAATCATGCCTTTATGTGAAATTATATTTTTAAGTTGACTTATGTCAATTCAATGTATTGACAAGCAGGATGCAAAGGAAAAAGTTGATTATCCAAAAATAAAGCTAAATATACTGCTTATTACAGAATACGATTGGATAATGGCATAATTAAATGGGATTACATTGTATTTGACACCCAATTTTTCGTTATAAGAATATAATATTGTTTTGAGTTTGTAAGAAACTGAATACAACAAAATCATTTATGAAATTACCGTATACAATGTATTATATTAATATATAATAACATTGATTATACTATTTTCGGGAAAAGTGAATATGATGTAGCGATATGTAAAGTTAATATATTGTATTAATATGTTCTATTAATTGAATATGACAGTATAATTTTTTATTTTTAAATTATAATATTAGTTATAGTGATTTCCTTCTAACTTATTGAATTGACATGAAGCATCTCAAAAAAAAAAAAGAAAAAGCATTAAAAATCAAAGTTATTTATACAATAAAACTGAATACATCGTATACAATGAAATTACAAATCTTAATACATTGCATTCTGATAATGGTAATTTATATGATGTTTTAGTATATTAGTTAATTTTGTGTTAATTAGGTTGAATTTCAGTTTAATTGGTTAATTTTATGTTTTTGGAGTTAATTGTAAGTTTTTGTATTTTTCAGGATTAATTTGCAGGAAAAAAGGACTTAATTGTAAGAAGGCAAGAAGATTTGGGCCAAAACTATAAAAAGAAGAAATTCATGCTATAAAATATTCATAAAGTCCAGTAGAAGAATGCTTGGCCGTGCATGAGAGAGCATGTTTCCTTGCTTAGCTGTGCATCTTCACCAAAGGAGTTTAATTGGCTGTGTATTGCATTGCCTTGAAGAATGTTTGGCCGTGCATGAAAATACAAAGGAAGATACTTGGTCGTGCCCTTCCTTAGGGAAGAATGCACTGCAGTGCATCACACCAAGGTAATTTTTGCTTGGCTGTGCAATATGGACTCCAATGCTACGAAAGATTTTCGATTTTCCAATTCAAGAAGGATTCTTTTCCTATTCCAATTAAGGGAGTTTAGAAGGCTTCTACAACTTATTTTGCCTATAAATAGAAGTCTAAAACACCAACGATCGATCATCAAGTAGAATAATCAAATAGTTAGCAATAGTTTTCTTTTCTTATTTTAGGTTTAGTTTTTACGTTAGTTTTTCTTAATTTGTGAATAACAAAGGCTTGGAGCTGGAAAGTTTCCTTGATTTTTTTGTGCAAGTTAATTAAGAAAGCTTCTTAACTTTATGTTTTTGTTTCTTTTTTTTCTTAATTTTGCTTTAGTTTTCAACATGTTTAGTGAGTAGTTTTTCTTTTTTGCTAATGGATTCTTGAAATCTTTCATTTTCATTGTTATGACTTTATTTTAAGCTTTAATTTCAATATCGATTGATTATTTCTTAGTTTTAAACATATTCTTATCTTTAATTGTGTTGAGATTGATTGTTGGTTTATTGAATAAACAACTAAGAATTGATTTAGACACTGTCATTGATTTGCATGTTATTAGATTAACTATTTAATATTTATGCATGATTATTTTCTGAAATATGAGGTAATTATATGTTAATTTTATTGATTAATATTAAGAAAGGAGGAATTAAGAATAATTTGGAGTTGAATTTATTTGCAAAAGAGTTTAATGAATATTTAGGGAGTTAAACTAGATTTTATGCTAAGTATTAGATTTGTCTATGCGTTTAATACTAAGAATGTTATTCTTGCATAAAGATATATGACTTTATTACTAGTTTTTTCCATAATAACTGATATTTCTATTGAAATTAAGTCATTACAATCAAAATTTAGGTGGATAGATGAAGATCAGAATAGAGGTTCAGCGTAGAGATCGAATATAAGAATTTAAGAATATGAGTTGAGAGTTCGAAAAGTGGAAGTCAATTTATAGAGGATAGTAAGTAGACTGTTGAATGGGGCACATGGAGATTAACAATCGGTCTGAAGGAGATGGAGGTATAGTAGCCATTTTTGTATATGTGGAAGTTTATTTCTTCATTATAATTCCTTAAAATTTAAATGTAACAAAAATACCTCTTGGTCTACAGACAATAAGAACCAATATGGCCATATGTAAAAGATGACGTATATCAAACCGTCCAAGCCTTTGTTTCACACTTACTCTATATTTGTGGGAAATCTTTACTCTCTCTCCAAGTTTCTTTACTAATCATCCGCATCATATATCTCATTTGCTTAACCACCGCTGTTTCCATTTCGTTACTCGCACTTATAGTTGTTTGTTGATATCTAATAACTTCTATCTCTCCACTATTTGTTTTACTATCCTCTAACCGAAATTGGGAAGATTTTGCTGCTTTAGTACATCAACGAATCCAAGGTTGATATGTTTGTAATTTCATATTATACATTTGATTTATTATCTTTTAAAATGTATAAATTTTTTCTTGATTGTGTCGGTGTTTGAGTGTGTCTGTGTGTGTAAGGGTTATTATTATTATTTTTATATATTTACAAATCTGAATTTGAATTTCTTTAGTGTGTGATCTTTTTTATAAAGTATATATTCGATGTTCGAAAATTGCCAACACAGAATAGCCAAACTGCATACATTGTTTTATATTTGGGAAAACCAATTTGAATGCAATGTATTACACCATCGAATATAGAGTACATTATTTTCATTCCTGTCGAACATAACTGAATATAACCTGAATAGAACTAGTTGGGCAAATTGTATATATTTCATACAAGTGAATATAACTGCTTTAAATTATTTATCTAAAAAATATTATGGTTGTTATGTATCTGTTAATTTTGCAATCTTATAGCGCATTTCCTTTATTCAATATATTATGATTTTTTTTGCATTTTTTATATCCTTCGTTTAGTTATGCTATATTTTATCCTTCACTGATATGGTCATATCGATTGAAGTCTAAGTTAATTATAAACTTCATTATATTCACCCCGCTGATACCCTACTTCTTTGACAAATAATGAAGGAACTGTTTAAGCCTGGATGGAAAATGAAGTTATTGTCTTTTATTTTTTATTTTATATTTTTCAATCTACTTATATTTATATGTTTGTTTATTTTATATGTAAACTTTTTTTTTGCTGATTGACAGAAATGTTCAGAGAAACATATTTTGGTTACTTTTTGGACATGCTCAAAGTTGCTACTCAAGGGGAACTCATTTATTCACTATTATTGAGGAAATTTATTACTAATTACAGGAACCAATTATGGGTGAAGGTGAATGACGTAAATTTGAAGTTTGGGTTAGAAGAATTTGTGTATGTCACTAGATTGAAGTGCGAAGAAGACTTCAATAAAATAGATTATGTAACGATGGTGATGAGTTAATTAATAGATATTTTGGAGGAACAAAAAAGGTGACGAGGGATATGGTTAAAGATATTTTTATGGAAGGAAAATGGGAGTCTGATGAAGATGGGCTAAAATTGTCCATACTGTATTTTGTTCAGAACTTTATTATGACAGGAGTGAAGAGTAGGTGGGTAAGGCCGGAGGATATTGCAATTATTGACAAATGATTATACAATAAATATTCTTGGGTTTGTGACTCATTTAACATGACCATCCAAAGTCTTAAGGGAAGTGTTCGTAAGGGGATACCCTCATCCTACAGGTTGCGAGGTTTTTCACTTGCTTTTAAAGATTGGTTCTTCGAATATTGTCATAATATAAAAGCGAGGGTTCCAGAGGATTACCGAGAAAAGCAACCTAGAATATTGAGATGGAAAATAAAATATTATTCACATACTCTGAGTTTCAATAGATACCTTTTCCATCGAAAGGTGACTTACTTGACTTATTTGTCGTTTATTTATTTTTGGTTTTTTGATATTTGTTTTAAATTTATATTTATTTTGCATTACATTATGTATATGTATAGATTTCATTAAATTTGGATTGCAATGTTAAGATTCTGCACACAGCAAATATATTACATGCTATGGCCAAAAACCGAATACAATGATTTTAAAAAACTAGTTACAATGCAATCATGGTACACAAAAGTGAATGCATTATATTAAATCATAGCAAAGCTCTATACAATGTGCTAAAGTAGGAATAATGATTTGTCATTCATTTGCCAGAAAAAGAATAGTGTTTATCCTATTACAGTATATACTCTGTTATGTTTTTTCCAATAGGAAATGAATTTATTCATAAAAGTAAGTACATCATATAGAGTTGGCCAAAGGCTACAACATATTTTTTAACAAGTAAGATTGCATTTGACATATCATTTTTATATCCAATTTACATATGAATTTGATGCAACTTTTGTAGTTTTTTTTGTTTAATGTTACGTATTGGTATATTATTAACTTACATTTTTTTATGTTTATCATGTGTTTTAGCCGGGTGTATAGAATATCAGCATCCCTGTCTAGCAACTCCAAGGAAGATATGGTGATTGTAATTTGATGGATATCCATATCGAGGAGGTTTCTGGTGATGAGGGAAATGAGGTCAAGTACTTGACTCAAGAAACACATAACGAGCATGGGGACGAACATATCACCACTCATATTGGGTCTCCTAGCTAGAGAACTCGACCAAATGATAGAGAAGGAAGCAAAGAAAATTTCAAATAGGGCAGTTCAAAATATGACATGACGAAAGAGCTGCAAGTACTATCTAAAAGTCAATTGGAAATGAGGAAGGATATCTCTAAAATCAAAATGGATATTAAAGCTTTTAAAGAAAAAATTCCACTGAAAAATCTTATGTATAAAAAATGATAGATGTAATGAACAGTTTGGTGGCAGCTATTAATGCAAATCCACAGAATCCACAACCACTTGATAAGGACGACACTATTACATTAGAAAAATGTAATAAAATGTAAGTTTTTTATTTATTATTTATTCTTTAAGGAAGAAGGAATCAATTGATTGATTATTCATGCTCATTACGTAATGTTTGATTTCAAATAATAAATAAAACAATGCTTTGCAATGTTAACCTGGTATTTGTAATCTAATTAGGATGATGTGTCAATCCATGGCGAAAAAGACAAGGGAAAAAAAAGCTAAGGTAGATCATGAAACTCATGTTATTTCTACCAACCAAAGGATATGATAAAAAATATGCAAGCTTGTTAATTATTATTTGTTACTAAAGAAAGGCAGGATTCAATTTAATTGATTACTCATGCTCATTACATATTGTTTGATTTCTTAGAATAAAATAATGGCATATTTTTAAACTGGTATCTGAAATCCAATTAGAATGATGTATTGATTCATCACGAAGAAGAAAAAGCAAAAAAAGCTGTGGAAGATCATGAAAGTCGTGCTATTCTATTTACGGAGGAACATGATAGACAAATACATCAAGATCAGCATTAAAAAGTGAAAGATTATTCCAAATCAGATGTGGATAATACTATTAGTTTATATTGGATGCAATTAAAATTTATGAGGTAGAAACAGAGGAAAATTTTGCGTTGACGTTCATGCACATAAGTCGACTTCATCCTAAGATCAAAATGAAAAAGTTGCTATTCAAGATCATGAACAATGTGGTTATGAACTCCGTTGAAAATAGGAAATGCAGATTGATCAACAACAACATAAGAAGCGAGGTTCAATAGATACAAATTTAAATAAAATTGTAAGTTGATTATTTAATCTTATTTTTTACCTAATTGTTTTAAAAGTTCAGTACATTGCAAATGATATGATTAGTTAGTGCTATTTTAATGCAAATAATTTGTTGTAAATTTTTTCCATTGGTTTGTGTCAAATTTTCGAAGGATGAATTGCCGATGTCAACATACAAGCGTGTAGGGACAACCAAAAGAAATGATTATCCTTTTAATATAAGCATTGAGAAACACATCGATATATTAAAGTTAAAAGAATTCAATACTTGGGTTGACACTGACATTATAACTAAAAAGATAGCCATGTAAATTGGTGTGCACTCTTGATATTTCGATTGCTGCTTAAGTTTGTTTATTTTTGTGTTGTCATAATAACTACAACGTTTATAGTTTAATATATTATTTTTTATACATTTTTTAAGGGACAAAGAAAGGTGTATGCTCCACAACACAGACAGTAAAAAGGATACTTTTGATTTTACATATGAAAGTGTTAGTTCAAAAATATGGTGTATACATTGGTGTATCCCGGAAAAGAAATAATAGATTCGGTATGTATACTTCATCAAAAAGAACATAATGAATTCAATTTTGAAAAGGGCAGATGGTGGTCTATAGCCAACAACATAATACACCGTATACACTTCTAAAATAACGTCATATTTGATGCAATATTTCTTTAATATTTGTAGCACATGGATATAATTTTTTTTATTATTTAAGGAAAAAGTGCAAACTTGATGGCAATGTACGGGGTTCCTTCATCATAATAGACTACATGTTTGACCAACATGTCCAGTCTATACATCAAAGGTTAATCGTAAACCCTGAGGATAACTCATTTTTAAAATACGATCATGTGCCAGTTAAATATATACTTAGGAATCACATGAAGCGCAATTGTCCATGGGTCAAGGTTGATGAGATCCTTTTTCCTATCAATGTTGACAAACTCCATTGGATTTTAGGAAGACTGATAGTGAAGAAAAGAAAACTTATGGTGTATGAATCTCCGCATTCACCAAATCTAAAAATACGCGTAGATGTCGCGGTGAAAACATACAATGTTGTGATTCCAATGTTTTTAAAACTTATCATTTTTAAAGAGAAATAAAGGACATACCAAATGTAAAGACATTTGGAGGACCTCATCCCATTGCAACTAAGCATTATGAGAATCTCCCTCGATAAGAAGCCAGGTATTTGTGATACACGTTTATAATACATTTACTTCAGAGGCAATGAAATATAACTTGATTTGCGATTATTTTACCTTTTTGGCAGTAATTGCGGAGCTTATGTAATAGCATTTGCTGATATTGGACTTTTGCTGTATCTATATCGAAGCATAAGCAAGAAGGATGAATCGATAGTGAGAATGGAAGGCATGAAGCTAGTAGGAGGAAGAGGAGGAAAAAAGAAGGAAAATCGCATTTGGAAATAACCCCTGACCAAATAAGTGATATAGAACAGATATGTGTAATTTTTAATGTAAATTAAAGATGTATAACAATTTTTTTTATAGATTTGTTGAATTATACATGTTTTAAACCCATATGAGGATAATGTATAGATTTGTTGAATTATTCCCGTGTTATTGAAGTCAATTTAACCCTAGACTGAAATGTTAGGTTGAAAAGTCCATAAAAAATATAATGCATCCATTTTTTTACTGAATAGAAAGGCAATGCTGCAAAAATTTGAATGCATTATTGTACTCAAAACTTATTCACACTCTGCATGGTGAATACATTGTAAATGTTTTAGGCAATATTATTCAAATGTATACAGTTGTCATTATCTTTTGTAGTTTAGTAATTAAATATTGCATAAATAATTTATGGATAAAGCCTATCAGTGTTAGGAATACAGTGAAATCGGTAAAACATATGCCGTAGATAAATTGGAAATTGTGTACATCAAATTGTGTAAACTAATTGTATTGCAACTTCAAAACTGAATAAGGTGCATGCCAATGAACTGAGTAGATTGTATTCCATTTATGCGCAATCATACCAAAGGAAATGAGTCAATTGAATACACTATATTCGAATTTGTCAATTTAAAAACTCGCATTAATTTGTTAAAGGCATGAAGGGTATAACACTCTAAGCCTATGTACTTATATGGGTAACATGTTATAAAAAATGAATAGGGATAATAATGATACAACTAACATTGAGTTGATTCAAGAACGAAAAAATAAAAACAATACAATGAAATATTTACATTTACATATTTAATAAATATATATTCGATGAAGACAAAATGGTTGATAGATTGTTGCATATCATCACAAAATGAAATAATTCCAGTACAATCATTCTAATCATAGAATGAAATGAAACCAACTGTGTAATAACAAAACATGAATATCCCAAGTGTAACATCCATAGAAACGACGTCAAAAAACGTATTGAATAAGAATTTCGTCATTCCTTATCAGCACACGAATATACTCTACCAGGAAGCGATAGAAGCCACCAACAATGTAGTTACCCATACCCAGTAAAGGAGTATAGTCAACCAACCACATTCGTCTATACTTCATATATCACATCTGCATAATGTTTTATACTAATACGGTTTGCGAGGGGAAACAATATATATATGTTTTTAAATAAACAAGATGTTTTTAATTTGGTTATTTAAACATAAAATTGGAAGGATCGAGGGACTTACCCCTGATGCATTTGGACTAAGGAATCTTGTGAAATATGGGTCGCATGGGCTGTAGAACGAGCTACGAGGCATGGCTCTCAATTAGCCCTTGGTTTTCAATATAGGTTGATGGATGGGGTTAAAACTTGTAGTTGTAGTTAGAATGGAATGTAATATACAACAATAAAATGTCACATCAATTCCCGTGTAAAGTCACATAAAAGGCACAGCTATCCCTAAAAGTAGAGTAGCCTTTTTTGACGCACACAATGGGGATGCATTTAAAAATGACTCTAAAATTTTCAACTTTTGACCAAAATGGATTAATTTTTTCTTTATCTGTTTAACTGAATACACATTATTGGCATTTTGTTGATATTGAATATAGTGTATTTGACCATTGTATTAGTGTATATAACTAATTAATCAATATGTAAAAGGTAGAAATAATGTTGTAAACAATTAAAGTCAATGCATTCGATTTGAGCTAAATTATACATTATATTCACTACACAAGATTATGAATATAGTGTATTAACGTTAACCAAACAAACTTAATACATATTAATAAAACAATAGATACATTAGATAAAGAAATACGTTACATAAAGAAATTTTCTATTAAAGATAATCGCATCAAATTGAAACAGATGATGTAAAATAATAAGAAAAAGCAAGATTGATAAAACATAATAAAGCTAGAGGGAAAACAAATTGTTCACATTACATTCATATAAAAAAAATAATTATTTAAATTGAAATAGACCTTCATGTGGTGGAAGTCTCCCCCCTTGTAGTAGATGCAAAATTCTAGCTCATCGCCTTTATGAATTTTCTCCTGATCAACAAATCTAACCCAATTTCTATCCAGTATGCCATTGTCTATATTCCTAGTTGCAAAATTGAAGTATGGTCTAACTTTAACATGCCATCCCTCCCTACCAAGAACCTTCACAACTATGTGTTTGGGCAAGATCTACATATGACAGTCATAAACAAAGAGGAACCATAAGTTATAAAAAACAATAGCCAGGCACTATTAAATGAAGGACACTAAATTGATATTATTTTTGCTTACCATTCTAGTGATCCAGTTACTATTATCCATCGCTATAGTAAAGCCCTTTTGCTCTTCATCTTCCTCGATCTCGTAATTATCCACATCAAAGAAGTCAATGTCTGAATCTGCTCAAAGTAATTGAACAAAAATATGTTAGAGGTATACTAATGATAATAATTGACTGGTGTCTAGCAAGTGTACTAGATCGGTTAGTAATATTGGATAATATAGATTAAGATTCCAAATATCGTACCCAAGGGAACATGGATTGCTAAGACGAATATCTACGTATGAATTAAATTAATCTGAGATTGTCTCCTAAATTTTTTCAATTTAAAGGCAAAAATTAAACTAAATAAACAAATAAACAAAATAAAAACTAAAATTAAACTAACATGAATTGAAAACAAAATAATAACTGAAATTCTCTTGCTAAAGGAACTATCCATCTTAACTTTCATTGTAATGACTTAAATTAAATAGAAACACTAGTGATTATGGAAAAAACTAGATGAAATAAAGCCTGATACCTTGAATCAAGAATATCTTTCTTAAGCATCAAATTCTCTTTTTAGGAACAATTTAACACTTAGCATAAAAATCTAGTTTAACTTCCTAAACATTCATTGAATTCTCTTGCAAGTAAATTCAACTCCAATTTATTATTAGTGTCTCCTCTCTCAGTATTAATCAATAATTTCAATACATAATTATCTCAAAATCAACAAATAATCATGCATTGACACTAAAGAGTTAACCCAAGAACATGCAAATCATTAACTATGTCTAAACTAATTTTCAGTTATTGAATCAATAAACCAACAATTAATCTCAACACAATCAAAGATAAGAATATGCTTAAAACCAAGAAATAATCAACTGATATTGAAATTAAAGATCAATCAAGTCATAACAATGAAAATATAAGATTTCAAATATCCATTAGCAAAAGAAGAAAAACTACTTCCTAAACATATTAAAAACTAAAACTAATGAGAAGAATCAAAAATAAAAAGTTAAAGAATATCCCTCAATCAACTTGTACAGAAAAATCAAAGAAACCCTCCAGCTCCTTGGTTATGTTCTTCACAAATAACAAAAACATAAAACTAATAAACATAAAACTAATTCAACTAAGTAAAAGAAATTGTTTATTGATGATTCTCCTAGTTGATTCTCCTACTTCATGATTTGTTCTGGTGTTTTGAATGTCTATTTAGAGGCAAAATAAGATATGGAAGTCTTCTAAACTTCCTTAATTAAAATAGGAATAGAATTCTTCTTAAACTGGAAAATCCTTCGTAGCATCAGACTTCCTTCGCAAAACCAAGCAAAAATCTTCTTAATTAGATGCATTGTCGTGCATCCTTCATTATAAGGGTACATGGCCACTTGAATTTCTTTGCTTTTCCATACACTTCCATGCATGGCATCTTCTATGGGGGTTGTACGGCCACTCAAAGATACTAGTCTTCAGATGCACGACCACTCAAGGTAAAAATGGCTTGACTCATTTTCTCTCGCGGCCGTTCAAAATCTCATGCTATCTTTATGCACAACCACTTATTACTTCACTGGACTGCACGTACAATTACTAACATAACTTTTCCAATTTTACAGTTGTAGCCCATAACTTTTTTCCTTTTTGCAATTAAGTCATTTTTCTTGCAAATTATCCCTAAAATGCACCAAAACTTATAATTAACTCCTAAAACACAAATGTAAACATTTAAACTAAAAATTAACCAAAATTAAACCAAATTAACTAACTTAAACACTTAAAAAAATACTAAAAATATTATATAGTTCATACTTATCAATAATTACAAAAAAGTACAAATATTACTATGTATTCAACTGACATACTAGTGATGAAGTCATAATTTAGCATATGATTTAACTCCATATCTGGTGGTCCTAAATCATCATATAGTGCTGCCATATCACACTCGTCAGAGCACACTTCAATCACTTTTGGGGACTATGCATTATATATCATCTAAGAAAATCGTTATGATATTATATTAACCGTTGATATGAAAATAACTGTTACACTAATCAAGGAAAACAAAAATAAAATAAAATAAAAATTTAATTAACAAAAAATCAAAAACCGTGAGGAATCATAACAGTGATACTAATATTTGTTACCCTACATCAGCAGGTGATGAGTATGAGCATGATGAACTCACTATTTAGGAATCTTTTGTCAATGGTTTAGAGAGAGAACAGTCACTTATATTTTTTATTTTTGAAAATTTACACTATTGCCTCAAAATTCAACCAACTCTAGGGTTGAGTGTTAAACTACGTAAAGCCAATGGATCCTTCACTTATCCATACAAAATTGAATTGTATTTAAGATGCAGGCCAACCACCTCCCAATAAATGCAAAGGACCAGTTCAATCCAGTGTATTTATTATGGTATATGTTTATACATTCTATTAAATTAATAGAACATATTAATACAATATATTCACTTTGCAAATTTTTACCTAAAATATTAAAGAAAAGTGTTAGAAAATTTAAATAAACAAAATTAAATATATAAAAAATATAAAATTTGACAAAAATGGATACATTTTTTATTTTATTTGGCAAACAAATACAAATTGAAATTGAACACATTGCAATAGATCACTGCATTAGCAAATATAACCAATTTATTATATACTAACATAATACATTGTATACACTAAGTTAAGAACTGATTATGATGAATTGATGATGTACACAATTTTCTCAGCTGTATTCGATTTGAATTCAAGAATACATTTTATTCCCTTAAAACAAAATTAAATACAGTGTGTATATGTAAACTGAATAAAATTTATTATAAGATATCTTTCAACATTCTATTCAATTAATGGAACATATTAATACAATATATTCACATTGTAAGTAACCACATTATATTAACGTTTTCCCAAACATATTAATGAAAAGCATTAGAAAAATTTAAATAAAAAAATAAAGATTAAAAAAATATAATCTTTGACCCAAATAGTTACAATTTTGTGTTATTTGGCAGACTGAATATATAATATTTTCATGTTGTTGAAATTGAACACGCTGTATTCAATAAATGCATTGGTAAATATATCCAATTTATTATATATTAACATAATACATTGTATACTATCTGGAATCATTTTTCTAAGAATTATCCCATAAAATAGTTACATTATTGACTTTACTTATTGTCCAAGGGTATTTGGGCATACAAGCAGATGTCATCATAAAGTTAACCAACCACTACAGTCTAAATCTTTGCTGACATCGTTTGCCTGCGTTGAATTAAAGATCGGAGTGAAATACGACTTGGATGGTGTGTTCCAAGGCGCATGGGCAAGAGGCGATGCATTGGTGTTCAGGTTACATCTACTAGGTTGGGTACTTCGATCTGGGTTCCTTGTAGTCCTCGATCGCTGAATAGTTTAACCCACAAATCTTACTCGATTAGTCCTTAATTGCCCTTGACTTCTTGTTATAGGAGGATCTAGGACATATCTCTTGTTACCATCATTGAAGTTGTTGTTGTTGTTAACACGCCCTTCATTTTAATTGGGGTTAGACTTTGGAGCTGTTTGTGGATCATCTTCATGGAACATTTTCGCTCTTAGTTGCCTTAGGTGATTTCGAAATATCTCATATTTGTTGTGCTCCAATGCCTGGTCAATCACTTTATGGAATATTTTCTCAAGTTTTTTGAACTTCTAATGCTGGGCAAAAAGTTACGGGTACCAACCGCGAGGGAAAATACTAGTTATACCCTTTGTATGTCCTTTCTCTATCTAGCAAACAAGTACCTTTCATTAACATGGCTGATGGACTTGTAATCTAATAATTTCATGATGTGGCAGCATATAATACTGCTTGATTACAAGCTATTGCACATGCACAAAAAGTGTTATCCATCTTCAACATATTCAACGTCATATACAAAATCCCTATAATACCAATTATAGATAAGGCATCTCTCTTGGATTTTAAACATTTTCGATTCAAAAACATCATTTTGATTATGCATTGTATGATTTGGAGTGTCAACAATGTGGCAATACACCATTCTCTTAATTTGATTTTGAACTTTGTGAAACATATCATGAGTGAAGGCTTACTGGAATTGCTTCTCCCATTGAAAATAAAATTGGCACTTGGCAATTTTATTCTTTGATTTAAACTTTGCTAAATACCCTTTATCTATCTTGTCCCCGGATGGAAAAATCGTATTGCTTAACAAACTATTTAAGCGTGTTTGTAGGTCATATGAACCCATCGAAATATGCATGCATACTTTCACTTTATTGGGCAGATAACATACCTGAAAAACCACCCATGTGAGGTATTAAACATGCATACAACGATAAAATTAAAAATAAATCGATAAATTAATAAATGCTATGTATTTAGACATTACATACCTGTCCAAAATGAATCCTTAAGATACACAGGAACCCAAAACTCCCTTTCCTCGTAGAACTTCATCAACCATTAGTTACCTTTGAGGTTGTATTTTGTTAAGAAAGCTTGCCAATTTTTCTAAAAAAACTATGCTGTTAAGCTATCATAAACCAAACCCTTGAAATCATTCCTAGCATTACTGAATTCTGTAATGTGTTTAAACTTCTTAGGCAGTTTGGCAAGGATATGCAATATACAAAATCTATGTTTGGTATTAGGCATGACTTCCCTAATTGCCTTTTTAATTCCTTCACATTGATCCATCAATATGCATCCGGGATGAATATCACCCATCGCTAATAGCCAGATCTCAAAAAACCACTTGAATGTGTGCGCATCTTCACAAGTAACTAAAGCACAACCTAGTAGAATTGATTGGCCATGGTGGTTGACACCGACTACACTTGTTAACCAGGTATGTTGTGTCAAAGCTAATTACATCATGAAAATCCTTGTACACTGCTTTACATCTAGGATGCACCCATAAGACATTAGCCAACCTAAATTCTTCATCCAAGTTAATTGAGTAGAAAAATTTTGGATCATTGACTTACATCGTTGCAAAGAGTTTTTCCATAGAATTTGCATCACCCTCACCCTACAGTAAACTCCTTCTACGATCAATATAGTTGTGGCAATCCTTTGTTAAGTAACTCATCTTATCTGGGTCACCAGCTTCATATTAACCCAGCCTAATACTCTTTGATGGCCTGATTCCAGCAAAATCTTGCATCCCAAACCTCCTCCTGATGTTATTCTTGACAGCTCTATGGGCACTCATTAACCTTGACATGTCAAAAAATAATTCGTGATTGTATGTTGAAAAGACCGATGAAATCTCCCACATTCTGTTATCCCTTAAAATAGCATTCACTTTTACATGACAATTATGCTTTTTAAATGCACCCCGAGCTTTAGATTTTTTCCCTTATCACAACTAAGGGTTACATATTTACAATACTCTCCATTACACTTCGCCGATGATTTCTTAAAAACACTAAAACCTTTCAGCCTCGAAAACTCTTTGTAAATTTTAAATAAATTATCGACATTTAAAAAATATCCCCGTACTAGGATCTCTCTCAATAGAGTACTCAAAATGATTCTCACTTTCAGTACCGTTGTTCGTTATCCAAATTTCCATATCTAAATCACTATCATCGTTTAACAAACTATCATCTTCATCAATTTGAAATAACTCACTAAATAAATTATGATTTTTTTCATATGATGATGCAGGATGCTCAGTCATGGAGATGATTAATCGATTCCAAATTTTTGTTCAAGGAGGAGAATAATGGATTACTTTAGTGTTTGAGGAAAAATCATAAATTACAATTTGATGTGCATGTGCATTTGTATATTTATCAATGGCATCTAGTGTATGAGTAACTTTATCCACCCTATGTTCTTCACACTACTCTAATTTGGTGCAGCACATGAATGTCTTTAATCAAATAATCATAGATATAGCTTGACTTGATGTGAGCATTGAGGATGAAGATAGAGTAATGATTCTGTTGTGCTCATTGCTTTCCTCTTATGAACACCTGGTGACTACTCTTACATATGGGAAAGAAACAATCAAATTTGAAGAGATTACTGTAGCCTTGTTGGCTCACAACCAGCGGAAGAAGAATGCAGGGGAAAGCTCTTATGGTGATAATTTATATGTTATGGGTAATCAAGATCGTGGAAGGAAGTTAGAGAAGGAAGGTTCTGGAAAATGAAATTCCAGATCAAAGTCTAAGGGAAAAAAGATGATTCATTGCCATAAGTGCAAGGAGCCAGGACATATGAAGAGAGACTATCCAAAGTTGAAAAAGAAGATTGATGAGAAATTTGTTGAATCATCTAAGTCTGTGAATGTGGTGCAGAGTGACAATTTAGATTGCAATTATGGTGATATGCTTTCAATTTTAACAACTCAGTTCATGGATGCATGGATTCTTGATTCCAGATGCTATTATCATATAATGCCTAACAGGGAGTGGTTCACTTCATACAAGTCAGTTAATTTTGGTTCTATCTATTTAGGTGATGATAGATGTTGCAATATTGTTGCTATTGGTGAAGTTAGAATTAAGATGTATGATGGTACTGTTAGAACATAATGTGATGTTAGGCATATACCAGATTTGAAAAAGAATTTAATTTCCTTGGGCACTTTACATAAGAATGGTTTTACTCTTTAAGCAGATGAGGATAGGAAAACCATTAGAATTGTTAAGGGTGCATTAACTGTGATGAAAGGAAAGATAACTGTAGGGAATATCTATAAACTGTTAGGGAGTACAATTGTAGGTGGAGTTCATTCTGTTGAGTCATATGATGATAATACAAAATCGTGGCACATACATCTTGGTCATCTTAGTGAATGTGGGATGATTGAATTGCATAAAAGAAATTTGTTGCATGGTGTTAAAAGTTGCAAGCTTAATTTTGCAAGTTTTATGTTCTTGGAAAACAGACTAGAGTCAGTTTCACGATTGGAAAGCATAAAACTAAAAGGATTCTTGATTATGTGCATTTTGATGTATGGGATCCTACTAGAAAATTGTCATTGGATGGATCTCTGTATTATGTTACTTTTATTGACAATTTTTCTAGGAAAGTTTGGGTGTATTTCTTGAAATAGAAATCTATAGTTCTTGCCAAATTCAAGCTGTGGAAAGCTGAGATGGAGAACCAAACTGTAGAAAGATAAAGTATTTAAGGCATGATAATGGTACTGAGTACACAGATTCACAGTTTTAGAAATTTTGTGAGGAACATAGGATTCAGAGGTATTTTTTAGTGCGTAAGACACCACAACAGAATGGTGTTGCATAAAAGATGAACATGTCCTTAACTGAAAGGGCAAGATGCTTGAGACTGAATGTTAGGCTTCCTAAAAGGTTCTGGACAGAGGCTATGAGTATGGCATGCTACCTTATCAATAGATCATCACGGGCATCATTGGATGGTAAGGTTGCAGAAGAGATATGGATAGGTAATGCGGTTGATTTTGATCACTTATGGATTTTCTGTTGTCCTGCTTATGTGCATGTACCTGGTGATGAAAGATCAAAACTTCATCCAAAATCCAAGAAATGCATCTTTTTGGGCTATAAGAAAGGTGTGAAAGGATACAAGTTTTGGGATCCGAATGTAAAGAAAGTGGTTACAATAAAGATGTAGTCTTTAATGAGCAGTTCATATTGCAGCAGCACCAAAACAAGGTGCCGGAAAATAGTTATAGTTCAGATATATTGCAGATGGATTTAGAACAACGTTCAGTAGTAACCGAGAGAGTTGAAAGTTCAAATCCAACAACTGGTGGTTTTAATATAGTTGATCTGCAAAATTATAATTTAGCCAGAGATAGAAAGAGATGCACCAATGTAAAGCCTCCAAGCAGATTGGGTTTTGAAGACATGGTCTTTTTTGCACTTCTCATTAGTAGTGATGATCCAGCTACCTTCCAAGGAGCTATCACTAGCCAAGAGAAAGAGAAATGGATGGGTGCAATGGTTGAAGAGATGGAGTCATTGCAGAAAAATCATACATGGGAGCTAGTTCGACTTCCTGAAGGAAAGAACGTTATTGGGTGCAAATGGGTGTACAAAAGGAAACCAGAAGTATCAGAAAAATAAGGGGAAAATTTTAAAGCTCGATTGGTAGTAAAGGGATTTTCATAGCAGAAAGGGATAGATTATGATGAAAATTTTTCTCCTATGGTTAGGCATACTTTAATTAGGGCAGTGTTTGCATTAGTAGCTAGTTGGGATTTGCATTTAGAGCAGATGGATGTTCATGCTTTGCTTGGACTTGTTGAATGGTTATAGTTGTTAGAAAAACATGGTAGCCCAACCCATTTTGGTGTGTGAGAAACTCTATTGTTTCATCTTCCAAAGGGCTTGATATTCGTTAAGGTGGAGATTAATTTGTTAAGTATGGCTCATATACTTTGCCTCTAATAATTTTCGATAACTCTGTATCATTATGGCTACTTATATAAAATTTGATGGCCGAGGCAAACATCCATCAATGGGAATATGATGTTTTTCTTAGCTTTAGAGGTGAAGATACTCGTAAGAACTTCACAAATCATTTGTATCCTGCATTGCATAAAAAAGGAATTATTACCTTCAAAGATGATGAAAGGCTTGAGAGAGGAAAAGAAATAAGCCCAGAACTTGTCGAAGCCATTGGAAAATCAAAGTTCACTATTGTTATTTTCTCGACCAACTATGCTTCTTCAAGTTGGTGTTTGGATGAACTTGCTAAGATCGTTGAGTGAATGAAGAATAAGGGACAAGTAGTTTTTCTTGTTTTTTATGGTGTTGATCCTTCTATCGTGCAAAGACAAAAGAGGAATTTTGAACCATTTTTTGCAAAACTTGAACAAGAACATACAGTAGAGAAGGTTGAAATTTGGAGAACAACACTCACAACTATGGCTAATCTATTTGGATATGACTTACAAGGGAGGTAATTATTCTTATTTTAATTTTTTTATGCATGCATATTTATGACTGTTCAATCCATAAATTTTAGAAAATAAAAGGAATGGTGATTTCCTATTTTCATAATAAGATATTTATAGAATGGGGCTATAAAAGCTCAAAGTTATTTTTAGTCTCGCTAGCAAGATGTGGACATATTGCACACATAAATTATATATATAGGATTTTAAGAAGTCAAACTAAAAAAACTATTATAATAATTATATTAAATTTTGAATGTAAAATATTTCAAATACTTGAAAAATTGGGATATATACATAAAATAAAGTATATTTGATTCTACAAGATTAATTATATTTTTAACTTTATCAAAATGGAGATACCGAGCCTTGAAAAATGGAGCCTGCCCGATTGTATCGGTCATTAGCACTTCGATACTTAAGTTATCAATTAGGAGAAAGAGCTCTTAAAGAGAGAATATAAATAAATTAGAGAGAGAGAGCGTGTGTGAGTTTATGAATTAGACCTGTTATTTATAGAGCTGGTGAGTTTAAATAGTGTTCTTCGAAAAGTGGCCTGCTTTGAAGCAGATATGGCCTATTATATAGGTAATGACAATTTAATGGTGACGTGTGTCAGAAAACCTCGTTGTTTTAGGAAGAAGTCACATCTGATCGAAGGGCCTTATTTCCCATGCTTTAGCCAACTGGTTAGAAGAGGTATTCATTGGGCCTTTTGGTGATGGACCTTTAGTAATAGGCCTGTGGTTTTGATTTTTAGAGTATTATCAATAGGGATGAGCAAATTTTAATTCAAATCGAAAAATTATATTTTTGCCTCTACAAAACATTTTCTTATTATTTTTGTTCACTAAAGGCAAGTTTTGGAAAAATTATATTTTTGCCCCTAAATTTTTAATTTCTTTCAAATAGGTCCATTTTCACTTTTAATTTTGCATTTTAGCTTTCTTTTTGCACTTTTAGTTTATTCTTGTCAATATGCCCCTAGTACAATCCCAACAGAAATTTTCAAACTGGATATACGGGATAGGGATCCTACAAGGCCACATACAGACTGAGAAGTGATCCCAAAGAATCAATTCTGACAGAGCACTAATCACTATCACTTTTCAAAGGCTATAGGAGATCAATGACCCTACCATAGCAAATCAAGTCACCATGGCTTACACCGCGGTACAGAAATCCCTATGGCTAGCCAATATATATCCTGAGCTAGGTTTTGACTGCCACTAACCTTATTTATTTGTCTTAGCCTTGCTTAGACCTCCTTCTATTTTCTCTTTACCTTGGAAATTTGGCCTTCAATGGGAGAACCTACCATGGCCGGTTATTCAAGCTATCAAAACACCATTTATTTGTTCTTTTTTGCTAAAATAAACATCATAAATGCATTCTAGACACCCAAAAACATTAAGAACCACCCTTAAACAAATTTAAACCCTTATATTTACCATACCTCAATTTGACACCTAAACTTTAGATCTTGATTTTTCTTGATTCCTTTCCTTTAGTCAAAGATCAATGGCTGCTAGGGTGGTCTAGAGAGGCTAAATATACTATTCTATGCTTTGATTTGGTGAGAAATGGAAGAAAAATGGAAGAGAAGATAGAGAAACAATGGTGAAAGTGGTTTGGCCAAGGGAAGAGGTGAAGATGCTAGTGGAAGCTGCTGGATTTTAGTGTGGTTTTTGCCTTTTATATGGCCTCTCAATGGGCCTTGGGTTGGGCTTGAACTATTTTTAGTTTAAGCCTGATAATTATCCGATAAACGGTCTTAATTAAATTCTCTCACTTTTCATCTCCAGATCTCTTCAAATTTGATGTCATCATTCTTATCACATCAAAAATAGACTGTAACTAAATTTTCAATCCAATTGGAGTTCATTATCGGTCCGATTTAAATTTATCAGTATTACCGAAAAATTTACTTTTTACTACCAAAATAATATACATATTATTTTAGGTACATATGTAAGTTTTAGTAATTTTTAGACTTCATTTACTATTTTTAACGGTCTGAACCAACCTTAATCAAACAATTACCCTAAAACCCTAATTGCTTCATTTTATGTACTTTTGAATTTTGGAGGTCTATTTGATCTCAAAATCACTTCAAATTTCAATCTCGGACTACTTGTGATCAACATTTTCCAATAGTTCAATAAACTATTTTTTACCTCCGGATGTACTTTACAGTTTGGAAGCGCTATTCATTATTGGGGAACAATGTTCACGGTTAACTCGACGTTGAAGCCATTACAATCATTATCTATACAATAGGCCATATCTGCTTTATAGTAGGACAACTATTCTAGAACAGTGCTCAAGTTTTTCCAACTCTATAAATAACAGGTTCATTCTATAAATTCACACATTCTCTCTCTAGTTTTACATATTTCTCTCTCTAAGATCTTTTCTTTCCAATGCTAATTTAAGCATCGGAGTGATAAAATCCAGTATAATTGGGTCAGCATCTTTTTGCAGGACTCACAAGCTTCAGTCGGATCGGGATCAACCCTTCAAAGCTTACCGCCCTCTCATTCTTTCTTACATAGAGATTTCTCCATTCTCTATGAAAATTTCCGATTTATCACATACCATTACTTATAAAAAAAAAAGTTGCCATTTATCTACCTAATAGACTCTTTCAAATTTTATGAAACACTGACTTCATTTTTTAAAGCTCAAGTGTATTTATTTTTATCCTAATTACCTATAACATTTGCACGTTAAATTAAATTTTCTTTTCTCTTAAATATAAGTTATAATTCTTTAACTTTAATTGAAATATCACAATTTTGTTCGATATTAGAGGCAATTACGACAAAAATAAATAGACTTAAACTGTAAAAAAATGAAGCTACTATTTAAAAAAAAAAAATTGAAAGAGTATGTAAAAGTGGATATGTGATACATTCTTTACAAATAGAAGACAGTGTAAATGGTAATTTTTTGCAAGCCGAGATGTGTAATAAAATGATTGAAAAATAGATGCAATTGGTCCTTAAAAAATTATTATTTTTATACATATCACCATATACAGATGCCCATTAAAAATTGCATTAATACTCTCTACCGCATAGACATGTAGGTGTAAAATTGGTACAATTTTAACAAGTAAAAATATGCAATAGAATATTCGAAAAATTAACTGTGTACAAATTGAAAAAAAAATGCAGATGTAATTTTAAGATTTTTTTTTCATAAAATTTAGAGTAATTATTTGAAAGAGGAAAAATAAAAATAATAAGCTGTTTAAGGAGAGACATACCACTCGATTAAATGTGCGTAACAGTTGGGTTGAATCCAACCCATTGGTAGACTCGAAATAGTCTACAAGTCAATCTCGCGTAATGATTTGAGTTGCATTTTTATCTTTCTCTGGCATGCTTTTTCTGTTGTTGAGGTAGCAAACAAAAACCCTTCATTTTCCACGAAATAGTCTAAAGTATTAACTAATTTATAAAAAAATACAAAAAAAATTAATTAAAAAAAATCGGATACTTCTTTGAATTTTGTTTGTGCTCTTCAATTACTATTATATCCCATACTTTTTTGCTTATTTACAAAATACCATTGATTATAAATATATCCTTGACGCAAATTGTTTTTCATATCAGCTTGGTGTTCTGGATATCTACAACCCTTTTTCTTTGCATTCGAGGTACCATTCTTTGCCTTTTTTTTCCCAAATATTTATATATATTGTCTAAAGAAATTAATATGCAAGGAACTTTGTCCATATGCTGTAGATCTGCTGATTTTGATTATGCAGTATTTTTTAGTTGTTTTATTTGTGTGAAAAATATTTAATTGAAATTATTTTAGTTCTTAATTCTTCCAATTTATTCTTTTATTTTTATCCACTAGGACTTATGTGTAGGATCTTAAATTGAAGGATTCTGGTGAAATTATTAAAAATATTAGGAAAGTTCAACTTTAATTTTTATGGAATGAGGAGTTTAAGATATATATTTAAAATTTATTTCAATTTCCCATATATTGATATAAAGTGATCATAAATTTAAAATTGAGATCTAAGACTATAAATCTTTCTGGGTACATAATGATTTGCTAAAAAGTTATGGAAAAAATTAAAATTAATGTTTATCTGTGATGGGGTTAAATTTTCCAATTTTGAGTGGACTGGCCAGTCCAAAAAATAAAACCCGAACAAAATAGGAAAAAAAAAGTAACATTGACCGGTTGAACCATAAATATATCCAGTTCGATCCGATTTTTACAAAAGTTAGTGGATCCCTTTTATTCTCTCTCAGACGCCTTTTTTTTTTCTTTCATTTTAATTTGCCAATTAGACTTTTTTCCTTTTCTGTCTAGCAAAAACTTTTACATTCTGATACCTAAATTCTTTTTAAAAGATAATTAAATATAATATTTTAATAATTTATTCTTTTAGATTTATCAATTATTAAATTTTGTTCTATAACTATTACAAATTATTATATTTTGATTTGTTTTGGATTTAATTTTATCATATTTAGCCTATTGAACTCTAATAATATATTCCATTAATTATACTATATCTATTTAAATTCAAATTGACTTGAAATTTTAATTTTTTATATAAATTCTAATGTGATGACAAATATTTTTGTAATTAGCTTTTAAATCACACTTAGCTATCATAAATAAATATTTAAATAAAATGGATATAAATTTAAATTTATATCATGATATAATTGAATATTTCATGATTATTATATTACTATGAACATTATTATAATAAATATTGCATTTTGAATATTTTTAATTTCAATTTAATCTTAAATTCTTTGATGATTTATCTCTTCTAATATTATATCTTATTCGAATTCGATAATTTTGAAATTTTATGTTCAATTGAGTGAAATTTTTTGCCATTCGTAATTTATCGATAGTGAGTGACAAAAGATTTCATCCATTGACTCAACTAGAAATCAACAACAAACTGTTGAATGAGTAAACAAGGATCAGGAAGATGATGAGAAGAACAAAAAGATGAAAGAAGAAGAACAAGGAAAATAAAAATATTTCTCCCCGTATATTTCAATTAATGAAAAAACAGCCTATTAAGGCTTTTGTATAAGAACATTGTAACTGTTAACCAAGCCGATACTAACTACCAATGGTTAATTTAACTAGACTAGTTAAATAACAAACTTCTACAACCCCTCCTCAAGTTGGATCTTGGTGATAATCAACAAGAGCTAACTTGGAATAAAGTCTAGAAAAAGATGGAAGAGGTAATGGCTTGGTAAAAATGTCTGCAACTTGCTTACTAGAGAGAAGAAATCAATTGTAACTCATAGACAGTGGAAACCATTGCTCTATATTCGACCTCAGCTGATGAACGAGACACTATAGTTTGCTTTTTAGTTTTCCAAGAAATAGGACAAGAACCAAGGAAAACAATAAAACCAATTAATGATCTCCTAGTATCAATACAAGAAGTCCAATTAGCGTCACAAAAAACAGTCAATTGCAAAGAATTATCTACTAGAAAAAATAAACCAACGGAGGGAGAATGCTTCAAGTATTTAAGAAGATGATAAGCGCACTTGAGATGAGTGTCTCTAGGTTGATGAACAAATTGGCTTAATTGCTGGACAGAATAAGTAATATCGGGTCTAGTAAAAATGAGATAAAGCAACATGCCAATGATTCGCTTATATTCATGAGAATCGGCAAGTAAAATGCCATTATCAGCCGACAACTTCACATTAGATGGCAGAGGTGTAGGCTTCAGTTTTGACCCAATAAGACCAGTGTCAGTAACTAAATCAAAAACATACTTCTTTTGATTAACAAAAAACCCATGATCATCTCTGATGATCTCTAAGCTAAGAAAATATTTAGCATCCCCCAGATCTTTTATAGTGAATTTGGTATCCATCACAATCTTAAGTTGAGCAATAGCCACAAGAGAAGTGCCGCTTATGAGCAAATCATCAACATAGACTAACAGCATTAAGAACAAATAATCTTGAGTAAGAGTGAACAGACAATTATCATGAGGACTCTGAACAAAACCATAAGAAATCAAAAAAAAAATTTAATTCAGAATTCCACTGCCTGGATGGCTGCTTCAACCCTTAAAGACTCCTTGTTAACTTGCACACAACACCTGACATAGCCTTAAAATAACCTGGGGGGGATCCATGTAAATTTCATCATCTAAATGCCTATGAAGGAAATCATTATTAAGATCCATCTATTGTATAGGCCAACACCTTACTGCAGTGATTGTGAAGAAAAGCCTAACAGTGACAACTTTAGCTACTGGAGAGAAGCTATCTGTATATTCTTAAAGGCAATCTAGATATACCCTTTGGCTACTAAATGTGCTTTATACTTGTCTATACTGCCATCAGGCTTAAGCTTGAGTTTATAAATCCACTTACAACCAATAGGCTTCTTATTGGATGGGAAAGAAGTCAACTCCCAAGTACGATTTTTCTCTAAAGCATCAATCTCATCTTGCATTGCTTTTATCCAAATGGGATTATCTTTGGCATCATTTTAAGAATAAGGTTCCTGATGCATGGTTATATTGGCTAAGAAATGATCGGTAATGGGAGACAAAGAAAATGACTTTTGAAAAGGGTAAGTAGAAGGAGTATGAGGAGATGAAACAAGAAGAACATTGTTTACTACAAAATTTTGCAACCAATTAGGCCGTTTTGTTAGTCTTGAACTCTTTCGATAATCAACGGTGTCATGAACAACAATATCTATTGTATTATTATCCATGGCAACTACTGTGGAAATACTAATAGAGGGACGAACAACTAGAGTCTCCTGTGTTTTTGGAAAATCAGGAAGTAAAGCAATGTTTGGCATAGGCGGGTCATGAGACTCAGGTAATGAAGGTATATTTGAGTAAGGAAAACAATCATCATGAAACACAACATCTCCAGACACCATGACAGTATGAATATCTAGATTATACACATTAAAACCTTTTTGCCTGAAACATAGCCTAGGAAAACAGATCTGGAGGCTCTGGCATCAAATTTGTCCCTTTTTGAAGTGATATTGGTTGCATAGTAAAGATACCCAAAAACTTTAATACTGTCATAATCAAGTAACGAGTCAAACAACAACTTATAAGGAGTTTTACAATGAAGAACGGTGTTGGAGTCCTATTTATCAAATAGGTCATGTGTAGTACAGCTTCACCCCAGAATGTATTAGGCATTGAAGCTTGAAACAACAAAGATCTAGCAACTTGAAGAATGTGTCTATGTTTTCTTTCTACTGTCCCATTCTACTGTGGAGTATATACACAAGATCTTTGGTGTAATATTCCATGAGCACTAGGAACATCTTGACATAGTCTTCTCACAAATTCTCCACCATTATCTATTCTTATTATCTTCATTTTAGTGCCAAATTGTGTGAAAACCATCCGAATGAAACTATCCAGCAATTTAGGTACCTGAGACTTGGATTGCATGAGAAAAGTTCAGGTGCTCCTACTAAAATCAAAAAATACTTTCCTTCTATCAAATACTCCTTTTGATAGGGCCCCCAAACATCAAGATGTAACAATTCAAATAAGCTGGAAGTATGACTGAATACAATAGGAAATGGTATTCTTGTTTGTTTAGATTTAGCACAAACATCACAAAAATCATTGGAATTCTGAAAATGAAACATTTTATTCAAGGAAGGTAAGTTTTTCAGTATACGAATTGAAGGATGTCCAAGTGTTTGGTGCCAAAATGACTAAGAATTGTGAGAAACAACATTTACAAAATTATGGAAATGAGAAGTGATAGAAGAATTACTAGGAAGTATAATATCAGATTGAATTAAAGGGAAATAGTCGTGAATAATATCTGGAGAGAAAGAATCGTGATCAAGAATATAAAGGTTGCCCTTGAGTTTTCCATTGGAAAGAATCACTTTAGTCCTCTGGTCCTGTAAGACACAGCATGAACGAAGAAAAATGAAAATCACAGAATTAAATCTAGTGAGCTTGCTCACTGACAATAAATTATGCTTAAAAGGAATGAACAAAGTATTTTTGAGAAGAAGTTTGCTAGTAAGAGGAATATCATCGGTGGAAGAAACAATTTAGGTATAACCATCTGGCAAATGGACAGAATTAAGAGCATTTAAAGGATTAAGTTTTCCAAAATGATGTTTATCAGCACTAATATGGCTATTAGCACCTATGTCAACTATCCAACAATTATTTTTGCCAATTTCGGCATGAAAAACAGAAGAAATTGTACCTGCAAAATCTTGTGCAAAATTGATGCACTCGGTTTGAACAACTTGCTTGCCTTTGAGTAGTTTTGATATTTCTTGCTGAATAAAATTCTTCTTAGATTACTGAGCTGAATCATCACTGTCATTATCATCAAAAGGAGTACTAGTCATGTTAACTCTATGACTAGTTGTCTTAGGGACCGATTTCTTTATTTTCTGTCTCATCTCTTGATACCAATCAAGAAAACCTATAATCTTGAAACAAGTTTCCTTTGTATGCCTTTCTGTTTTACAATGAGTACAACATCGATCTCCCTTCTTAGCATTTTCTTTCTTCTTGAATGACAGTGCCTTGGAACTTTCTAAGTTCTTGTTTGATGCACCAAAAAGAGCACTATTCTCTACATTTTCATTGACAGGCATACTAATCTGTAACTACTTTTCAACATTAGAAATCATTGAATATACCTTATTAATATTAGGTAATGGATCAAGTAGCAAAATCCGATTTGCAACATTGCTGTAACTTTCATTCAAACCTAACAAGAATTGGAGTATCATATTAGATTCATGAAGATCATTTAACTCCTTAAATGCGCCACAGTTACAGCCACAAGTACATTGGGGGAGAGGTACAATATGGTATAATTCATCCCACAATCTGCTAAGCTTAGTAAAATAAGCAGAAACAAGAGTATTTCCTTGAGTTGTAGCATTCAACTCTCTTTTAATTTGATACCGCATCGGTCCATTAGATTCACCAAATCTTCTCTCCAGTTTGTCCCAAAGCTCCTTTGTAGTGGTAGCATAAATGAAAGAATCATATAGATCATTCGACAAAGAACTTAGAATCCAGGAAATGACAAGAGCATTATTTCCACACCAATCGTCAAAATCATCTAAGTTTTCAGAAGGTTGAGAAATTTTTCCAATAACAAACCCTAATTTTTGCTTCGCAGTTAAAGCTAACTTCATGGATTTGCACCTGGTTCTATAATTTGTTCCAGTAAGAGGCACTGAAACCAAGAACACCAAGAACAAACTTGTTCAGGATCTGATACCATGTTGAATCAGTAAACAAGGATCAGGAAAGATGAAGAGAAGAACAAGAAGATGGAAGAAGAAGAACAAGGAAAATGAGAATATTTCTCCTGTATATTTCAATTAACGAAAAAACAGCTTATTAAGGCTTTTATACAAGAACATTGTAACTGTTAACCAAGCCAATACTAACTACCAATGGTTAACTAACTACCAATGGTTAACTTAACTAGACTAGTAAAATAACAAACTTCTACACAAAGAAGCATATGTCAGTTTCTCTGTTTTCTCTTGATTTCCCTATTTACTATTTACCATAATTTTCCATCTGTTCGGCGACTGTTATATTCAGAAGTATTTAAGTTTATATTTTACATGTAGCCTATCTATTCATTATCACATTTGTTGCAAGTCTACTATAGTGCTTGAATCTCACACACTTATTCCAAGTTGAGCCCTGGGATTTGATCGCTGACTTAAAAAGCCATCTTCAGATACTTTACGTCCAATCATTATTTTGGATAACGTTTGCATCTCTGTATCACTGCAGCAGCTTGTGTAAAATTTGATGGCCGAGGCAAGCATCCATCAATGGGAATATGATGTTTTCCTTAGTTTTAGAGGTGAAGATACTCGTAAGAACTTCACAGATCATTTGTATACTGCATTGCATCAAAAAGGAATTATTACCTTCAAAGATGACGAAAGGCTTGGGAGAGGAAAAGAAATAGGCCCAGAACTTGTCGAAGCCATTGAAAAATCAAGGTTCACTATTGTTATTTTCTCTACCAACTATGCTTCTTCAAGTTGGTGTTTGGATGAACTTGCTAAGATCGTTGAGTGCATGAAGAATAGGGGACAAGTAGTTTTTCCTGTTTTTTATGGTGTTGATCCTTCTATCCTGCAAAGACAAACGGGGAATTTTGAACCATTTTTTGCAAAACATGAACAAGAACATACAGCAGAGAAGGTTGAAATTTGGAGAACAGCACTCGCAACTGTGGCTAATCTATCTGGATATGACTTACAAGGGAGGTAATTATTTTTATTTTATTTTTTTATGCATGTATATTTGCTACTGTTCAATCCATAAATTTATCATTAATCTAGTCGTCATCTTTTAGTACAAAGTCAGAATGAATTGAAATATATATAAAGTATCATAAATAAATTATACAAATCTAAATATAAGATATTAAATATGACAATTATGAAATTCTTATAAATATGATTTTTGGAACTATACCGAATACAAAATTGATGAATGTAGTAATTCAGATATTAGAAGTCCAACCGTAGTATTATCGAAGTTGAATATGTCAAAAGTAAAGTTAACTTAAATATAAATTTTAATATATTTCATGTTATACTATTTATAATAAAATTTTCAAGATACTATTATCTATAAATGTTCATGTTAACATTTATATCTATTTACTACCTCATTATCCAATGGCTGAAACTCATCAGTTGGAGTAAATTGAGAAAATAATATTTTCAATAATTTAGAAAATAATTAATAATAATTTAGATGAATACTTAAACCTCTATGACACTTAAATCATTTAAAAAATTTAGATGAATACTTAAACCACTATGACCCTAGAGGTGCCAGTTTTCAAGTTGATAGGATGGCTGGATTTTGATTTTCATTAAGTAAGAAACATTTTAGCCAAAACTCCTGGCCAAAATTTAGACAACTTTGTCCCTTCCCATATGTAATTCCCTCTTTTCCTTCTTTTGCAAATAACCAAGCATATTTCAAAATAACTTTACTGTAAATTTCAAAATATTTTTTGAAAAATTATATTTTAAAAAACCCAATAATTTAAGAAACAAAAATAAATATCTAATAATAATAATAATAATAATAATTTTGGACCACTATTATTTATCCGTTCAACTTGGAAGGAAAAATGATAAGTGTATTGGAAAGGTTAACAACAACAACAATAATACTAAAAATATGGATTGAAGTTGGAACGTCATAATTCGATCCTTCTCATTTCATAATTTTAATAATTGATTATTATATAAAATTTAAATTATATTTGTAAGGTTAATAATATTAATAATAATAATAAGAAGAAGAAGAAGAAGAAATAAGATAATTGGATTTGAATTTTGGAACACGATAATTCCATAAGATAATTGGATTTGAATTTTGGAACACGATAATTCCATTTCTTATCATTTCATAAATTTAATAATTAATGATTATATCAAATTGAAGTTATATTTGTAATTAAAGATTTGACCAAGGTTGTTTTTTTTATTAATTTGTTATCAGTGGTGGAGCCACTTATAACTTAGGGGCTGCACATGGACACCCTCAAATTTAGAATTTCTTTATATATATATATATATATATATATACTAGGAATCCCTAATTTATTTTAAGGGCTTCCTCTCAAATTTTAATTCAATAGTAATTATATTATAATCTTTTTTAATTAAATTATAAAAAATTAAAATGGAATAATCCAAATCCATTTAAATAGAAAATCAAATAAATGGTAAAATCAAAATACTTTGTGTTTTGCTCAAAAATAAAATTTATTAATTTTTTTAAAAAATAGAAAAATAAATGCCAACTTATTTAGCAATTTAAATTTACAGCAAACAATCAAACATACTTTTCATTTTTTATTTTCCCTTGCATGGACACTTCTATTTCCCTTTTTTTCTTTTTCTTATTGCAACTTTTGAAGTTTTTAAAATTATAATATGTGCTATCACTGATACTGGAGTCCTGACTCCAACACTGTTTGTTATTATATAGAAGTAGAAATATTATTTTTCTACTGACTTTTCAATTTATCATAAATATAGAAGTAGAAATATTATTATTTGTTATTATGGATATGTCTTGCTCTCTAGTCTCTAGCAAGTTATTTTCTTTTCTGTTTCTGTTTTATTCTTTTGTCGCTGGTGTGATGGAAGAAAATGTCAACCTTGTTACCAACAGTCTATTGACTTTTCAATTTATCATAAATATAATTCAATTTTGTAAGTTATTTTTAAAAAATAGTATTTTATAGTCTTTTTTATATTAGTATATATATTGTAATTGATAATAATTAATTATTGTTATGGTTGTATTGTAGCTTAAAGTTGATAATTTTTTTAATTTGAGAATGACAAATTTTTAAAATTATTTTGTTTTAACCAATTAAGGTTAGTTTTTTTTCAAAATTATGTTTCCTTTTGGGCAATGAACTATGTGGAATAATATTAACATAAAACACGTCAGCCCAAGAGAAATAAACTCAATAATGCCGACTAGAATTTAATTCTTATGAAAAAATAAGTAAAACTATTAATTTTGGCTTATTGTAATTTTAGAGTTTATTGAAAGTAGTGATTAGGTTATTTTTTGGATTCAGTTTTTCATTTTTAAGATTCAGTTATTGATGTTCATAAAAGCTATAACTAATTTTTCTGTTGCAGCCATGAATCGGAGGCTATCAAAAGAATTGTTAGGGAGATATGGAAAAGACTGAATCATACAATCTCCAGCTCGACCATTAAGAACCTCGTAGGAATGGAATCTAATTTGGAGAGACTAAAACCATTATTGGGATCTGAAGGTGTTTGCATTATTGGGATCCACGGGATGGGTGGTATAGGAAAGACCACTCTTGCTAGAGTCATTTTTGAAAGGATCTCTAATGACTTTGATGCTTGCAGTTTTCTTGCAAATGTTAGAGAAGTTTCTAAAGCTGGTGACCTTGTCACTCTGCAGCGACAGCTTCTCTGTGAAACATTGATGGAAAAGGATATTAAACTATGGGATATTTACGGAGGAGTAAATATGATAAGTAAAAGATTGCGCAACAAAAAGGTTCTTCTCATTCTTGATGATGTCGATGAATTAATCCAATTAGAAAAGTTGGTTGGGAATCGTGATTGGTTTGCTTCAGGAAGCAAAATCATCATAACCACTAGAGACGTGCATTTGCTCCAGCTCTATGGAGTAGATGGAGTATATAAGATGGAAGGATTAAAGTTTGAGGAAGCTTTGCAACTTTTCTGTTTGAAAGCCTTCAAGACTATCCATCCCGCTGAAGATTTTGCGAAGATGTCCATAGAAGTAGTGAAACAGGCTCATGGGCTTCCATTGGCTCTTGAAGTTTTTGGTAGCTTTTTACATAACAGAAGCATAGAAGAGTGGAGAAGTGCCTTAGTAGAACTAGAGAAAGATTCTGGAAAAGAAGTCTTGGATAGGCTCGAAATAAGTTTTTATGGACTGAGTGAATCCGGAAAGAAAATATTTCTAGATATTGCTTGCTTTTACAAAGGCATGAATAAAGACTATGTAAAGAACTTTTGTCCTGCCATTGGAATTGGAGTTCTCGTCGATAAGTCTCTTGTAAGTATTACATACAACAATGAGTTGTGGATGCATGATTTGTTGCAAGAAATGGGACAAAATATCATCAGGAAAGAATCTCCAAATGAGCCTGGAAAGCGCAGCAGGTTGTGGGTTGATGAGGATATTTGCAGCATGTTTGAAAGAAACACGGTAAGTAGTTCTTCTGGCACATATTTAAGCATACATCAATTTACTTAACAAACTTTTTTTGTTTTTGTTCTATACATAACTCATTTTTAAGTCTTTAATAATCAGGGAACAGAATCAGTTGAAATGATAACAACCTCCAAGTCATTTAAACGACGTCTCATTTTGAATGAAAACGCCTTCTCAAAGATGAACAACCTGAGAGTGCTTAAGATCTCAAATTCTCAACTTCCTAAAGGACTCAAATACCTTCCTAGCAACTTACAACATCTTGAATGGCATGAGTATCCTCTCAAATCTTTGCCATCAGCCTTTCATCCAGATGGAATTATTGAAATCAACCTGCAATCGAGCTCCATTAAACAGCTGTGGAACGGGAGCCAAGTAAGACAATCTGACTTTGAAGTTCTAAAATTTCTTTTTATTTTTCATAAGAAACATGGGAACTGAAGGGATTTTTTCTTTTCCTTTATCATTTTTGTACAGATATTTGAGAAGTTGAAATTTATGAACCTCAGCTATTCTTGGGGATTGGATAGAACCCCTGACATCACAGGGATCCCAAATCTTGAAGAACTAGATCTTCAACATTGTGCAAGTTTAAAGGAAGTTCATCCGTCAATTTTGCCTCACAAAAGGCTTAAAGTTTTAAATTTGAGAGACTGCGCGTCCCTCAAGAGACTTTCAGACAACATAGAAATGGAATCTCTGCAAGTTCTTAGAGTCTCGGGCTGTTTTAAACTTAAGAATTTCCCAGAAATCAAAGGAAAAATGGAACACTTATCAAAGTTGTATTTAGATGGGACTACCATTCATGAATTACCGTTGTCAATTGGAAATCTCACTGGTCTTATGGAATTGGATTTGACAAACTGTAAGAATCTACAAAGTCTTCCAAGCAACATTTGTGGCTTTAAATATCTTAGATTTCTCATTCTTTCTGGTTGTCGTAAACTTCATAAGTTGCCGGAGAGGATAGGGGATGCAAAATGTTTGGAGAAACTTGATGTATCTTGGACAGCTATTAGGCAACCACCACCATCCATTTCACTCTTGAAAAATCTTTCTCAACTATCTTTTCGTGGATGTGGAGAAGAAATGCCTAAATCACGGGGTAGTGTGTTTGGCTTCTTGATGTCTCCAGTCAAAAGTTTGGATTCCATGTGTTTGGTGTTGCCTCATTTGTTAAGTTTGAGATCTTTAGAATCACTAGATCTAGGCAACTGCGATTTAACGGATGGAGCGATTCCTGCTGATCTTGGTTCCTTATCATCATTGCAGTATCTATATTTGGGCGGCAACAAATTTAACAGTCTGCCTGCAAGCATCAGTCGACTTTCTAAACTTGAATTTCTTTCCGTGAAGAATTGCATGAGACTTCAATCTATTCCGCAGCTTCCAGCAAGTTTAACAAATCTTACAGCAGACAATTGTTCTGAACTTGAAATAATCCCAAATCAGTTGGAGCTATGCATTTCAAAGTCAAAAGTAGAATTTATTCTTGTAAACTGCAATAGAACGGTTGAGGTTATCAGTAGCAAGAGTCTTGGATGGACATGTCTGAAAACATACCTTCAGGTAACTCCTCCCTTTTTTTTTTTTTTTTTTTTTGAGATATAAAAAATTGAAGCATAGACTTTCCCAGCTTTTCCTATATTAAACTATCTCAAGGTTTGGTTTCAGGGACGACTTGTGACCGACAACAAGTTCTCCCACGAATTCAGTTTCAGAATGTGTCTTCCAGGAAGTGAAATTCCAGAGTGGATCAATAATCAGAACAAAGGAAGTAAAGTAAGTATAGATATTCCACTGCATTGGAAAGATAGTTCTGCGATGTTTCTATATGCTATTTGTGTTGTTTTTAGACCTATGAAATACTCAAGGAATGATAGATGTAAAGAACTGGTTTTTAATTTTTTAAGAGACGGAAAAGGTAAACCCCTTAGAGGAGCTTACGGGATTGTAGGCGTATGGATGGACAAGGAATTTGATGAAATTAGATCAGATCATGTTTGGTTATTCTGTGCGGATTTATACATTACTAGAGATGCATTGAAGGAACTTAACCGAATAACGATTTCATTTGAGCGTTCCTTCAATTTGGAAATTGTCAAGTGCGGTGGTCGGCTTATGCGTCTGAAGGATTTGAATTCCCTCAACCATGATTTTTCATAAATCAGCAATGGATATTTGTGATGGATTGAAACAGATGTGGCCTTCCTCCTTTTTTTTTTTTTTTTTTCATTTAAGCATAACCTTATTATTTCTTTTCTCATTTTCTCCTGTTGAAATATATAAAGACCTTTTAACTTTCTTACCATGCTGAATCTTATGTTTATTTGAAACAAAATTAATTTATTTTATCTTATTTTTTCATTAATGTACATTATCAATAGTCAAATATTGAACAAATTAATGAACATTATCTCATTGGAAAATATGTTGAATTCTGTATCAATCATTCAAAAACTAAAGAATGAAAACATAAACTTGACGTGAAACTAAATATTGTTTCAACAAAAATAATTCAAAATCATTGCAAGTAATTAAATCTACTGAACACACACACATATATATATATATATATTAAAAATTGTGAACAATTAAATCTATTCCTTTGAAGCCAACCAATGCACGAAAGAAGTGAAAAAAACATAGCTCCAAAAGAAGGGAGTGAAGTGCCTGCAGAGGTGTTACATCACGACGTAATTTTAGGTATAATATTAAATATTTGGTCAGTTTAGTTATCCTGCAGTTTTTTTTTTCAAAACCGAACTAAAATAAACGAATTTGCTGAAATTTTCAAATTGAAATAGAATAAAAAAATTGAAATAAATTTAAAAAATCGATTGGTTTGATTCAATTTTTTAATTTTAACCAAAACTTGCTCACTTCTATATTGAAATATTGAATTCACGAAAAAAAATTATCTAAGATTCTAATGAAATAGATCCAAAATATCAGGCATATTGTAGTTTTATTATTTTTTCCCTCGGACATTATTTTAATTAGGCTTAATATATAAAATACCCGTCTTATAAAAAAATTCATAATTTATACCTTAATATTGTTTTTATTTCACCATCTAAACTTAAATTATCCCTGATTAAATTATCCCTGATAATTAACCAACTGGCTGATTTATTTTTGCCGATGTGGATTGCAGTGTGAAGTTCACGTAATATGAGAACCTAAGCATGATATGTAAAAATAAAATTTCCATAAAACCAAATTCCAAAAAATGGAGAAAATGTGCATATGGTATGTGAACAAGAGCGTAGCCAAAAATTGAATTCAGTAGAGTTAAAATTATTATCCATAAAAAATCATTTACATAAAAAATAATATATTAATTTAAAAATATATATATATAATAATATTCATAATATTATAGTTATCTTTTATAAATTTTTATTTTTGAAAGTATTGAATAATTATTTTATTATCAATACTTTCAAATACATACATTATTTTTAACATAAGTAACTAAATAAATATTCAATAATTAATGGTACCTTGCATATGACTTTGTACTATGTTCATAGTAGAAAATCTGCTTCCAACAGGGTCTGTTGTGACTGTTAATATCAAAACTATTGAACAAGTAAATAAACTAAAAGATACCGATGTGACTGATAATATCAAAACTACTTGACAAGTAAATAAATTAAAAATACGCCAAATTTCTTTTTATATAGAAAGGGCCAAATATTAAGTTTCAATACTCTTGATGAAGAAATTACAGTATTAATAAGAACCCATATCCCGCATGCAAATCCAAAAACGAACTTGGAGAAAGAAAGTAGAAAAACAGTAAATCCAAAACCACAGTAGTATAAAATCCCAAACCGATCATAATCAAGAACACTAGATCTGATGTTTGTGGTGGATTTTATTTTGTTAATGTTGAATACCAAGTTCTAAACAAAAAAAGAATTCAATTGCAGAGGAAACATAGGAAAGCACTCATCACATCATCTTCACCACAATCCAAACAGAGGAAAGCACAACAAATCCGCCTCCGCATAAAGCGAAAGCCTAGTCTGAAGAAACCAAAGCCCCTGCAAACAAACGACCCCACCCAATCCCAGGTCAGCAATAAACATCCTAGGCTGAAAAGCCAAAATCAAACAAAGGAAAGCGATGCAAGCCGAGATTTGAGCAAAGATTGTCGCATTTGCCTTGGAGATCGGTGGTCTAAACAGAAGCAGCAGAAGAAGAGACAGAGTATTGCAAAAAGAAAAGAGTAGAAGCTAAGGCGAAGAAGAAATCGGAAGGGAGAGGAAGAAGAGAGGTGCATTCAGAGAGAAGAAGGGTGCCAGAGAAGAAGAAGAAGAAGAAGAAGGAGGATTAGGGTAGTTTTAGTTGAATTGGGGAAAATCATATTAGGTTAAATTTCATTGTAGAACGTGCGAGGCATACATCGGTGATAGTTCTGTATTTTATTTTTTAGGCATTCATAATTATTTTAAGTTTAGGTGATGAAGTAAAAACGTTAAAAATTCAGATATAAATAATGAATTTTTTTTACAAATTCAGAGGTATTAAGCCTTTTAATTATAATTTGCCCAATAATACACCATCCATCTCTATAAATTTCAAGGCATAGTCAAAAACCATCCTAAAATTTTTCAATTTGGCTGCCTCTTCGTTGGACTTGTCAATTTTTGTGAAACGAGGTCATATTTAGTATATATGCGTGTGTATATATATACACACACATTGCACACATGTGCACATGTGCATAAAGTACATGCATGTATATAATGAATAATTATTATTGCTTAATTTATTTGAAAAAGTGACCTAAATGATAAGTGACATATATTGTATACTTTTACTTGATATTTAATACAATTTTGAAGCAAATACATTGAGGAATAGATTATTTGTTCCTGTTTAGGGATGATCGCGGTGCGGGGAGTGCCTCCCCACCTATTGCCCCGCACAAGGGCGGGGCGGGGGTTAGACGGGGACCGATAGTATTTCGGGAGAAAAATTTCCTCCGTCCCCATTCCCGCGGGGATCCCCATCCCCACGGGAATCCCTGTCGCTGCTTAAAAAATATTTTTATATTTTAAAAAAATTTAATTATAACTAAAATATAATATTTAATAATTATTTATAATTGAAATATAATATTTAATAATTAAAAATATAAATTCAATTACAAATTAAATTAATATAAATTTTAACAATTGATAAAACTAAAATTAAATATAATTTAAAACTAAATTATATAAATATAATTAAATTTAGTAATTAAATTTCGGAGGTGGAAACCACAATCCCCGTCTCTATCCCGAATTTTAAGTCGGAAAATACTTTTTCTCTGTCTCCGTCCCCACAGAAGAATTTTTCGCCCCATTCGGGACGGTTCCCCACCGCCCCGTAATCATCCCTATTCCTGTTTGTTCTTTTTGGCAGATTTTCAGCCAGTGGAGCTTAATTGGTGGGGAATTTATGAGTTTGAGTTGACATTCAATCGTGAAACTTTGGTTTTCCTTTAAGTGGACGAGTCTTGCGACGCTAAACATTGGAGGCAAAAATAACTCCTTTTGTTGCGACGGATTATTCGTCCCTAATAGTTTTTATTTGTGAAAATGATTTACAGAAATATAGCCACTGAATGTCAGTCGCTAACATGAGTGAAATGTTTTCAAAGGAATAGAGATGAATAAAATAAGTCGCTATATTTGAAGGGAATTGTCTGTGGCACCTATAGCGATGAAGTTTGTAGTCGCTAAAGGTTCACAATTATTTTTTTTAACTTAGCGACAAAAGAAAGTTGTTGCTAATGAAATTCCTATGTGAAAAATAATAATAATAAAATTAAAATATCAGATTTTAAGACTTAAAAACTGATTCCCTCTACCAAATCGCTAAAGAGAGGAAAAACTTAATTCCTAAATCTCCCAAATACCACTCTAATGGTGTCTTCTTTTTTCGCTAATTAACGGCAGATGGTCGGCAAAAGCAACTCCGGTGACTTCTCGTGTGTCATTAAATGCAAGTCTAGGTTCACAAAAACTTAGGTTGTGTTTGGTAGACAATATAGTAATGTAATTAACCACGTAATGAAACCTGTGTTTGTTAATAAAATTATCTAATAATGTAATGTAATAATAATTACTAATGTATTCCCCGATACATTTACTAATGTGTTTTCCATTACCCTCGTTTAACTCAGTATTTTTTATTACAGCCCCCCCCCCCCCCCCCCCCAAGTCTAAACCTAAATGTCATGTTCCCCCTTCGCCTCTGCTGCCACCCCTGTTGGAGCCGTCCTTCTCCCGTCGACGCCATCTTCCGCTGGTCGCCACCGCCTGCCGTTCTTTGGTTCTAGGTGCGTCGATTCTTTTCTTCCTTGAGTTCATTCATCTTTTGGTTGTAGATTATTTTTATTTTTATTTTTAGATTCTGTAATTCAATGAAAGCTTTGAATTAGTTTTTGGGTCTTCAAGTTAACTAGTAGGTGTCTCTTATCTGTGATTATAGATAAAACAGAGAGTTAAGGTGCTTTAAAGCTTGATCCATATTTCTCTCGAGGCATAGTTGAAACAGAATTGAGTTTGTTGGGTTTTGAGCTGTGAGTAAAGTGGTGGTGGTGAGTGAGATCTGGAGGGATTGGATTTCTGAGGTTTAAAAGAGAGAGTGAAGGTCGTTTCGAGCTTGCGGGAATTAAGATTGTGGTGATCTAGTGAAAGCGGGAATCTTGGAGTTCTAGCAGCGAAAGCCATATTCGGAAGTGAACTTTAAAGATCAAAATGGGGTTTAAGTTTTAGAATGGGCTTTGGGGTTTAAGTTTTAAAGAGCATTGTCTGCAGAAGGGCTTTAGAATGGGGTTTAAGGGTTTATTGATTTTTAGCTTTGAAGATCAAAATGGGTAACCATAATAAATATTACGGCGAGAGAAAAGTTTTGCCAGCCACAGATAAAATCCTAATTTCTTTCTTTCTTTCTTTTATTTATTTATTTTTTTAAATAAAGGATAAGATACTTATCTAGTCATTTCACAAGTTTTATTTTTGATAATTGGACTGCTTGTCTATAAAATTCATCCCCATTGTTTCTTATAAGAACTGTTTTAGGTAGACCAGTGCTCTTTCCCCACTTCTTCCAAATGAGTGTTGGTCTTTGAATTTTCTGTTGTTGAGGAAAACAAAACACCATGGTTGGAATATATATTTTTCCATGTTTATAATTTATCTAGGTGAATTTAGATGCTGAACAAATGTTGCTTGTTTTGAATGTTCCAACATCTGCTCATATACTACTATGAACTGGTATACATTTTGCAAATGGCAATATTGAGTGTCCCAGTTAAGTAAAATACTGCAAACATCTAGCCATTTTCAAATTATTTATTTGAAACCAAATTCAGCGGAAACCAAATTTCCATTTTTATGTATAGATTAAAGAAAAATGGCTCGCCTAAGTTTGACCTCGAGGAAGTTGATAAAGAGGAGAAAGAAATTAGTAGTATTGTCACAGTGGTTAGGCTTTCTAAATGTAATAAGTTGGTTTTTTATTACATTATCTAAAAATGAATGGAGTGAGTGGAGAACCATCACGATAATGGTTTGGTTGCTGGTATTTGGTAGATTTGCCTGGATATGGGTATGATTTTAACCTTCCTATATTTTCATTGTATAATATCCTAGTTCATTTTGAATGCTTAGCGGGCTGGTTGAGTGGGTTACTAATGTTTTTCAGAGAGGTCCCTCCTTGTCATCATTAGTCCTTATGATTTTAGTATGTATTGTTTTAAATATCTTATTTATAAAATTCGACTGTCTTTTGCTCAATGCCTTTGGTATTTATTTCTGTTTTCTTGATCTTTACTGATGATTTTAGACTGTCCCATTTGAATCGGAATTTCTGATTATTGCATAATTTTTCTTGCCTAGTTGTCAATTCCCCTAGGTTTGAAAAGAGATTTTTTACAAACTTAGACTCGATCCATATGATATGTGCGTACCATGACTTTACCCGTGTCCTGTACAAATAATGCTCATCTTTCACATTGGTGGCAATGCTAGTCTGTCTTATGCATTGCTTGTCTTTCAATTGCATCAGTATTTAGTTTGTTATTATGAAACTTGCTAGGTAATCCAGTGAGCCATTTTCAGTGTTGCCAAATTGGTAGTTTTGGTATCTTGATCCATTGTTGTTATTTGATGGAAGAGAGTTTAGATAGAAGAAGATTTCAATGAGAGAGATTTGATGAAATCGAAAATGTTATTTCAATGATTGAAACATTAAATGAATGGAATACTTGAAGAGATAATTTGCCAAATAATATATTCAATGAGTGGAGAAAAAACTGATAGTAAATTATGTTCTTATTTAATATTTTGATATATTTTTATTTATTTTATATAGACTTAAATAATTCTTTTTAAATTATGCTTTATTAAGATAGAATTTATTATATTTTTATAATATAATAAATATATAAAATAACTATATAAAAAATAATTTGATAATGATAAGTATAATTACATTTTAATATATATATATATATAATTCAATTAAATATAAAAATTTATTTAAATATAAAAATTTATTTAAAATTATATCACATTAATAACATAATCAAACATAATAATGTAATTATAATTATATTATATTATTCAATCCATTACATTATAGAATTCATTATTATTACTTGTACCAAACATAGTCTTTAAGGTCGGACTTTGTTTTCCGAGATCAGTTTATATCTGTTGGTCTTCACGTTAAATTTCTTCTTTACTTGGGGTTTCGGCGACATTGGCTAGGTGAAAGGAGGAGGAAAGAGAATGAATCTTCTTTAGATCAGTTTATATCTGTTGTTCTTCGTGCTAAATTTCCTTTTTACTTGGGGTTCCGACGACATTGCCCAGATGAAAGTGGGAGGAAAGAGAAGGGATCTTCTTTTCTCCTATCAGATTTTCTTTTCAGTTTTCTTGTGAGCGAACACTTTTTTGATTTATGTTGGTGGGTTTTTAAATTATCAGCTGATTTGTGATTTCTTTTTCTTCTTTTGATTGTTCTGTTATTTGGTCTACAGGAGCAGTTATTCTTCTTGTTCTGCTATTCTTGCCGTAGTGGGTACCCTACTTTTCCTTGCTTTTGTGACTGGAAGTTCGATTTTGATCACAATTTGAGGCCTAAGGTATGCTTATATCCTTTTGTCTTATGTGCTGCAATGCTGGGTTGCAGTTTCTGGGTTGTGGTTGGATTCTTTTTATGGCAGGGCTGATAGGGGTATTGATTCCTGTGTTTGGTTGATCTTTCTCGAAATTATTGGTTTTGAGGTCTATTGCTGGGTCCTGTTGTTTTGATTGTAATAGGTATTGTTATTTGGGTTATTGCTACTGTTAGGATTAGGCATTCTCTATATTATGGCTTCTGCATCTCACCATTTTCATGGCGATCAACTTATATATATTTGGTATTTGAAACTTATACTTTTGTTTATCTTTGTAATTTATTTGATAAAAATCTTTCCCTTGGATTTGCAGCATGGAAAAATCTGCATGTGCAACAATTTTTTAGTTTTTACATGGGCTCTATATAATGGTACCATGGGCTCTATATAATGGTACATGTACAACCATCTGGTTAAGTCATCCCTGTATTTGTAAGTGCTGTCACTGGAAATTTGCTTGGGAATTTGGGTTAACTGGTATACAAACACCTGCACATACAAGAGGAAAATGAAACATTTTAGGTTGTAATTATAAGAAATGAATACTGGTTCTTTTTAATGGTTAAAAACCAAAAATGTGGTTAACCTGACCATTAAAAAGCAGATCCATTAGAAAGGGTAATCAATTTTAATGGTTAGATTTATGGTCAGGAGATTACAAAAGCTGATCCCTATGGTATAATTAGTAAAATGCTACATGGATCTGTTAAGTGGTCTATTCTGACTCCTACCCCCATGGATGTGAGCTAAAGAAAAGGGACCCTCATTGTCTGGTAAATTGCTGGTAAAGCCTTGTGCTTGCAAACTAGAGGATTTGAGAATGAAAGGTTTGAGCATGAGATGGCCAATTTATGAAATAATGAATAAAGGTAAACTACCTTCCAATTCATGAAATAATGCTGAAAGGTAAACTACTTTATGGAGGTCTTTTCCTAAAGCAATGCTTTCATGGAAGCTTAACTGGTAATGGCTTTTGTATGATGCATAAAAGATTCCACTTGAGCAATTGTTATAAAGTTTGTGTCTATAAAAAAAATTCTGCTGGAAATTGCAGTAAATGTGTGGCCTAATAGATAAAACGCAAGTAGTTCTCTAATCCTAAGAACTATTTGATAGACATTTTGAAAGCTTGATTTGAACATTGTCTCATAACAATTATCTCACGTGTACAAATAAAGTAGTAGAACTTGATTTCATATATACACTGCAGTCATTGTAGTAGTAGGGGTTTCGTACTTTTAGTGGTCTAGTTGTCTAGACCTGTGAATGCTTTTTCTTCTTCTTTAAAGAAAAATGTGGATTGTCGGAGAAGAGTAAAATCTCTCACAGCCTTGAATGTTTTCTGGGTTATGTTGTCCAGGTTTATTATTATCATCCCTTCTCGGCTCGTTCTGATCCTGCCAATCTTTACAATGATCTCAGATGGAATGTCACCAGGCCTCAAGGTTTTGAGGCTGTTACGCGTGTGAGATGCAGCCGGGTAATACTGTTATCACCACCATAGAGTTGTCCATTTTTATCATACTTGATTCCTTTGTTTTTTCTTAGTGAACTTCTTCTGCACATTCTGTAGGGTATTGAAGTACAAGAGTACCCTGGAAACTTCTGCAAGCGCGTTCCAACTGACATCGATCTACCAGGGGTTAGTGTATCTTTCGTATTAAATTCTTTGTTTAATATCATGATGCCTATTATGTTTTACCATAAATTCCATGGGTTCTGCTGAGTAAGTCTGCAATTACAATAGAACCTTATCTTGTAGTGAAGGATAGATCGTTCACGTTAGAGTATCTCTATCTCATGTGGTTCTTAAGATATTCTTGTTGCTAGAAATTAAGTCTTAGAAATCTCCTGGCCAGTAGAGTTTTTATGACTTGCTAGGCATACCTGAAATAAATAATTATGTATACTTGCCAATAAAGAGTTCTCTTGTTCAGGAAAAGAAAATATTTCTGCTTTGAAATTTTACCTTGCAAAACATTCCACGACTTGTAAGGAAAATCAAAAACTTTAATTAGCTAACTACTGAAAATTTTGAAAAGATTTCACCCTATCCTGCCATGATTCTTTTACTTGTACATAATCTAACAGTTCTTCTATTTTAAATATAACTAACCAAATCTTGCAATGTTTTTTTTTTCTTTACCATTTTGGTTAATCATGGTGCCTTATTTTGTGTAAATTCAATATTCTATTATATTTTTATTTATATGCTGTTTTCTTTTGGTTAACTTTTGCAGTGGCAAGTAAACTTCCTTACACCCCATTAGCAGTTGTCAGGGAGAAAGTGATTGATATGCATATTAGCATTCTGTTTTCTTATTGTAAATTTTGTGCCACTGGATCAACATCTGGACAACTTATTCTTTGCAGAATTACTCATGCCCCGTGCATAATGTGTTTTGTGTTGGAAAAATGTGTTTTCGTAAGTTGTTGAAGTGATAAGAGTCAGCCTGTAAAATTTTTTCTTATTCTGCCGGAAATGCAATCTACTTGTTTTTCTAAAACAGTGTTCTATAGGTTATTGAAGGGATGGGGTCAGTCATTATCTTGATTATTCTATGTTATCCTGCACATATTGAAACTTAAGCTTGCACATAACCATGTAGAAATTAAAATTTGCCTAAATTACTTTGGAAAAATAATGCAATTTTCAAATATTTATGTAATTTTGATCCTCGTGTTTATAAGATGAACATTGAAAACGATATTAAAGAATGGCGACAGGATGTGTCGGGACTAATATGTTGAAAAATCTGTAATATATTAGTGACGGAATGGCGACATAAAATTCGACGCTAATATAATAAATATTTTTTTAATGTGTAGTGAATTTATCAACGGAAATTGTAATTCCGTCGGTATATTTAGTAATAAAAATTTTTTTTCGGTTGCTAAATTTACCTATGGAATTAGTAATTCTATCAAAAATTGTTCCTACACTCATATCTCCGATGATACGTTCCGTCCTTAATGTTTGTTGTTAATTTATTTTTCAATGAAAAATCAACATTTTCTGTTGGCAATTTCCATTGATAAATGGTATTTTTCCTATAGTGTTTGGGTCGAATTCGATAGCTTCCGGAACAAAAAGTGCATTAAAGGTATATAGGGTAGCAAAGGAGCACACAAGCGGTAAGATCCATTCCCAACTGTGTGGACCTAAAAATTTCATAATCAAATTCGGGCAGAAGCTTAGCACACGCTAGGGAAGAATTATTCCCACCTTTGTGCAAGCTAAAATGCTGTTTTGTATGGATAACATAAAAAATCTAAGTAATTTGGACTTCTACAATATGAGAAATTAATAAAATAATATAAGTTGCTCCAAATGACAGATCAGTTTTCAACACTTTACTTTGAACTAGATATCTATAACCTTAAAGACAAAATCAGGTTTCAGTCTCTCATAAAAATTTTAGGTTTGTGAGTCTAGTTTATACTTCAATTGGAACTATATCATTTGAACCTCTAAAACTAAAGTTATATTCAAAACACTATCTACAAGTCATATAGAACCTGCACTAGAATTCCACCACTAACTTTTTTATCTACACTTTCTTCATTTAAACTTGCTTTATTATCAATTTCTCATCCATATAATATTTAATAATTCAATTACACACTCCAGCAGTCAAAGTTAATCATATATATGTAAAAAAAAAAACACTCACATACCTCTTTAAACTTATTCTTCCTTCCTGATAGATCGCTCGCTAACCGATCGGGTAGGAGGTCTTCGGGCATTGGGATCCTCATCTCGCATTTCTGATGGTAAGAGGATCTGATCGGGGAGGAGGATCGATCAGACTTTGCGCATATTGTCCGTTTTGTGCCGGGGTCCTCATGGCTTTGTTTTTGGGGTGTTGCCCCAAAATGCATGCACAGGGAGAAGATATCTATGGTCTTATAAGGTCCACTTTCAGATCATCTCCAGCCGATGTGGGATATGAGATAACGTGCGTTATTACTATTTCTCCTCTCGAGAGGTCTTAGCCGGAGCTCTAGGCCGCCCTCATATCTCAACGAAAGCACCAAATGATAGATCGCTCGCTGACCGATCAGGTTGGGCGTTGGGGCCCTCATCTCGCATTCCCGATGGTAGGAGGATCCGATCGGGGAGGAGGATCGATCAGGTCCTGCACATATTGTCCGTTTTGGGCCGGGGCCCTCACAGCTTTGTTTTTAGGGTGCTGCCCCAAAATGCATGCACAGGAAGAAGATGTCCATGGCCTTATAAGGTCCACTTTCCGTACTCTACAACTTTTCCTTGCCTTTACTCTTCTTCTCTACACTAGCTTAACTCTTATGCTGCATGAAGTCTCTCTCTCTACCACTTATCCCTTTCCACAAGTGCGGAATTTTGGAGGCTTAAGAGGGGAAGAATGTAACAAGAAAATCTGGAATTTTTTTGATAAGTTTTTGCAGTCCAAAACTGCCTTCCAAGCAGAAAAATCTGCATCAATTAATAGCTATTTCCTTCTAGAATTACTAGGTGTAAATCCCTCATTGGTGCATTCTTTTTAAAGCCTTGGCAAATTATTTTTTAATCCCTCTTTTAACTTTTACTTACCAAATCACTTAAATCTTTATTTCTTTCATCAATTTAATCTCTAACCATTTACATATAAGTTTTCATTGCATAATTACTAAATGTCTTCAATAAATACAGAATTCTGATCACATCCCTAATAACAAATTATGCTCCTATGCACTAAAAACTCGTTTCACCCTTTCTATTTACTTATTTAATCGTACTCTAATCCTGCTATGGTACACTTTGGTACTCACATTTTAAAAGAAATGGTTTTGCTTGATTCCAAATTATATAATTCTGGGTTCACTGTGAAAGTGATTCTCATTTTGTATTATTAAAGGAGCTTGGTGCTCTGTAATTCTGGGATCTTTTTATGAAAGTAATACACAAATTCTAATTTATTATCTTCATCAGCATAATCAGCCAAACCTATCCTCCATCTTCCTTGCAACATCTGTATTTAATTGGTAGAACTTTTCTCATAGACTTAACTGGTCCAGAAGCATTTTATTTTCAGGTAATATGCTATCCCTGATCACTTTTTTCAGTATTACTTCTTTGTATACAGTTTCCCACTATACGTGCATTTGGTTGCAGATATTTGGTTTTGGTCTCTGATTGGGAGACACGAGAGATGGATAATACTGTGGGTTAGTTCAATAGCAAAATGAAGCATGCAGTGAGATAGAAATGCGTCAGTTTTAATTCCCGATGGCCGTTTAATGCTGATTATTGGCTATGATTGGTTTCACTGCTAGTTATTTGCTCCCTGACCTCATACTGGGGTATTTTGCTTATCAAATTTGTAACGTCCATGGGTCAGGTGATTATTAGACTAACTTCCACATTTATTTTGTTTATTTAGTTTTTTCCATTGTTTTATATTTTCAGGTTAACATCAAGAGAAAGCAACAATTGGTTAAAACTGAAATTGAGCAAGTTATCACCTGCAAAGACAAGGTGAAAGGGGTTTTTGAAACTGAAAGGTTCATTTCTTTGCCTTTTATTTTGGTCAAAAAAGATGCTTTTTTCATCAATAGTTGAACCATTTGATTAATTGGGTGGATTTGCTTCATACTCATATGCCCTTCATTCCTTAATTTTACATAGATAAGGAAAAAAAAAAAAGAAGTGCGTTAGGGATTGAAGAAATAAAAATTTTGAAGCCTTGCCCCGAGGTTTGCCTACTGAACGTTTTGTTCTTAATCATCTTTGTTAGCTGGCTATTCTAATATGTTCTGCCATTTGTAGAATTGATGGTTAACTGGGGAGCTCTTTTGTCAGTGATGGTCATGTTGTGCCTACTGCTCCAATTCTTGTAAGGTATAATACTATTTCTCTCTGTTATTTGGTTTCGAGTCATAATAGTTCATTTATTTTTTGCATTCTGCAATTGAATATCCCATACATGTCCTGTATGGAAAAGCCTGAAATGCTGATCGTGGGTTTCAGTACTTGATTTGATAAAAGGATCATTCATTTTCTTATTTTCGCGCTTAGCTATCTGTCGGACATATGATTATTAGTGTAAAATAAGAGATTGGAGAATAATTTTCTGTGTATTGAAATGAAGGAAGAATATAGAATTTATACAAGTGTAAAAATCCTAACTAAGAAACTTCATATTCTGTACAAGAAAAGAAAATAAAAAGAAACAGAATAAATTATAGCTAATTTACAGCAACTAATCTTGTAACACTCCCCCTCAAACTGGAGCATAGATATTAATCATTCTCAACTTGTTACACAAATAATCAACTTGAGAGCCATTTAAGGCTTTTGTAAACAAATCGTCCAACTATTCTCCTGTCTTCACATATCCTGTTGAGATAATATTATCTTAAATCTTCTCACGAATAAAGTGACAATCAACTTCAATATGTTTGGTCCGTTCATGATACACTGAATTAGAAGCAATATGAAGAGCAGCTTAATTATCACACCAAAGTTTTGCAGGAGACGAGAGATTCATACCAATTTCATCAAGCAAATGATGGATCCACAAAATTTCACATGCAGACTATGACATAGCTCTGTATTCAGATTTTGTACTAGATCTGGATACTATAGATTGCTTCTTACTTCGCCAAGACACTAAATTTCCTCCAACAAAGATACAATAGCCTATTGTTAATCTCCTATCAATCTTAGAACCTGCCAAATCAACATCTATAAAGCACTCAATGTGAGCATGCCATGATCATTGTACAGTATAACTAGTCCAGGAGCCCCTTTAAAATAACATAAAATATGCTCTAGAGCTTCCCAATGTTTAATCCTAGGAGCAGCCATAAATTGACTAACAATGCTTACTGCAAATGCAATATCTAGATGAGTTACAGTGAGATAATTAAATTTTTCAACTAACCTTCGGTATCTTTCTGGATCAATAAAAGGATCACCATCATCTTTTGTAAGTTGTATATTGGGAACTATAGGAGAATTGCATAGCTTAGCTCCTAACTTTTCAATTTCTGCAAGTAAGTCAAGAACATATTTTCTTTGAGATAGAAGAATTCCTTTCTTACTTCTCGTCACTTCCACTCCCAAGAAATATTTCAACTGACCCAAGTCTTTAGTACGAAATGTACCATGCAAGAAAGACTTAAGTGAAAAGATACCTTCAGAATCACTCCCTGTAATCACAATATCGTCAACATAAACCACAAGAAGAATAATGCCATTTTTGGATTGTCTATAAAAAATAGAGTGGTCGCACTGACTCTTCTTTAGCCCAAACTCTTGGACAACTTCACTGAATTTACCAAACCAGGCACGAGGACTCTGCTTCAATCTATACAAAGACTTCTTCAGACGACAAACTTTTCCATACTCTCCCTGAGCAACAAAACCAGGTGGTTGCTCTATATAGACTTCTTCCTGAAGATAGCCATGAAGGAAGGCATTTTTGATGTCAAGTTGATGTAAGGGCCAATGATGAGAAGCTGCCAAAGAAATAAAAAGACAAACAGAACTCAATTTGGCAACTGGAGAGAAAGTATCAGAATAATCCACCCCATAAGTCTGTGCATATCCTTTAGCAACAAGTCGAGCTTTTAGCTGAGCCACAGAACCATCTGGATTAACTTTGACTGTAAAAATCCATTTGCAACCCACAGCCTTCTTTCCCTCTGGTAAATGCACCAACTCCTAAGTATGATTTGAATCCAAGGCATTCATCTCCTCAATCATAGCATCATACCATCCAAGATGACTCAAAGCATCTTTAACTGTCTTGGGGATAGATATAAAATCTAAAGATGCAATTAAAGAACATGTCGAGGGAGATAGGTGATCATAGGAAACAAAATTAACAATGAAATAAGTGGATTTACAATTACGTGTACCTTTACGAAGAGCAATGGGAAGATCGGGATCAGTAGGAGCAGGATCAGATGATGAAGGTGCTGGTGCGGGACATATATCATTAGTGTCTCTTCGTCTAGAGTAGACCTAAACAATCTATGGTCTTATTGATGTTGAAGGATCATCACTTGCTAGCTGCTCAGTACAAGAAGATGCAGTAGACACATTGACTGATTCTCGGGAAGATGTCACCTTATAAATGAGCCATTCAACTTCCTCCCCCTGACTTGAAAGATTGGATGGAGATGAAAAGAAAGGTTTATCTTCTGAGAATACCACATCAGCGAAAATCAAATGTCACTTCAGATCAGGAGAGTAACATTTATATCCCTTTTGGAGACGTGAGTATCCCAAGAACACACACTTCAATGCCTTAGGATCAAATTTAGTAACATGAGGATGAACATCTTGAACATAACAAGTACTGCCAAAAATTCGGGGTTCCACTGGAAACAGTATTTTATTTGGAAATAACACATTATAAGGGACATCACCATTTAACATCGTAGAGGGCATCCGATTGATCATAAAACAAGCTGTAGAAATAGCATCGACCCAAAAACACTTAGGAACATTCATTTGAAACAATAAATCTCTAGCTGTCTCAATTAAATGTCTGTTCTTTCTTTCAGCAACTCCATTTTGAGGAGTATCAACACAAGAGGACTGGTGAAGGATACCCTGTTGAGACATATACTGCTGAAAAGAATTTGACATATATTTCTTAGCATTATCACTTCGCAATATATTCACAGAAGCATTAAATTGGATTTTAACTTCAGCACAAAAGGCAAAAAAATGAGAAAAAACTTTAGAACGATTCTTCATAAAATAAATCCAAGTCATACGAGAAAAATTATCCACAAAAATAACAAAATATCTGTATCCAGTTTTGGACATAACAGGATAAGGACCCCAAATATCCGAATGAACAAGTTGAAAAGAAAACTCAGCTCGTTTATTAATTCTAGGACCAGACAAGCTACAATGATATTTAGCAAAATGACAAGACTCACAATCCAAAGAAGATATATCATAAAACTACAGACATAACTTCTTTAACATAAGTAAAAAAGGATGCCCCAATCGACAATGTGCTTCAAAAGGAAACACTACACTGGAACAAGTAACAGGTCGTGGTACCCAAGAATCTAGAATGTATAGACCACTAGATACATGTCTCTTATCAAAAATCTGCTTCATTATAAGATCCTGAAAAAGACAATGATCAGGAAAAAATGAGACACAACAATTGAGTTCTTTGATAAGTTTACTCACAGATATCAAATTAAAAACTAGGTTAGACAAATTTAGAACAAAGGATAAAGTAATAGAAGGAGTAGGTTTGATAGTGCCAGACCCCACAATGTTGTATGATGTCCCATCAGTAATAGTAACAGGCAAAGGGATTTTATGGGATCGAAAATCAGAAAAAGTATCAGGATTACCTGTCATATGATTTGTGGCACCAGAATCAATGACCCAATTATTGTTGGAGGAGATAAGACATGTGTTACCTGCTTCAGTAGTAACAGAAGTTGAAGATCCCTATAACAATTCCTGGTACTTGGCATACTTTTTGACAGATATAGTGACATTATGCTCAGATGATGAACCAGAAGTCGCAACATTAGTAACTTGTGACCTCTGATTGCGATTCTGCAATTTCTTGTAGTAGCACTTTGTATGATTTGGTTCTTTACAATAATAGCAAACAACATCAATATTCCGATTATCATTATATCTATTTCCCCCCTTCGACAGATTTCTTTTACCATTATAACCTCCACTTTCTTTGACAACAAAAGCACTATTGAGCTGACTAGATGAAGCATTATCAGCACGCAATAACCTACTAAACACATCTTCAAGAGTAGGAATTTCAGAGCCAGAAAGAATCTGAGATTTGGCTGTCTCAAATTCAGATGGCAAACCAGCTAGAAAACTCATTACTGTCAGTTTTTCTCTCTGAGCCTGTTGCTCTCTAATATCCATACCAAAAGGTAGAAGCATGTTCAATTCCTTATAAATTTTCTTAAACTTCATAAAATAAGTAATGAGCGATTTTGCTTCCTTCTCAGCACGATAAAAGGCTTTACAAACATCATAAATACGAGACTTGTTTCTTTTTCTAGAATATAAAAAAGTCAAATAATCCATTTACTCTTTTACACGCTCACAATGAGAAATTAAGCCAAGCACATTTCTTTCAATTGAATTTCGAATTTGTAAAAGTAACCGAGAATCATCTCTCATCCAAATCTGCTTTTCAATTTTATCAATAGAAGGGTCATCAATTAAATGATCATCTTTATCCATACTACGAAGATAGATTCTAATTGTTCTACTCCAATCAAGATAATTGGATCCATCTAACTTTTCTTCTGTAATCTTAGATAAAGGGATAATTTCATTAACAGTTTCCCTCACTCCTCCTTTATTATTAACCATAATACCCGTACAGAATAAAAAACAATCAAAGCAGCCAATATAAACTCAGAACACCCAGCCAACAAGATAATCCAAACAACCAACAAGATCTTAACATATTGAATAACACATACAGAGAAGGACAACACCTTATGGGAGATAAAAGTACCAGCAGAAGAGAGAATCAAGCCAAGACAGTACCAAAATCTGATCGAAAATCTTCATGTGACGTCAGAGATAAAATCGAAAGGCCGGAGGTCAGATCACACGCCTCCACGCGCCTGCGCGTGAGAGAAGGGGCGTGAGCTTGTGGCGGCGCGTGAGGATCACTCGCCGATCGGAAGAACACCAAATTTTGGAAAATGGCCGAAAATCTCCTTGTGCTTCTTCTGTTGCCGGCGGTGAGACAAAATGGTCACCGAAAAATGGTACCCAACCCAAACAGTAACCCTAACTGTAACCCAACGGTTGGAACAAGTTACCCAACCTAAAAGAAACTAGAAAATACCCCAAATCAAGCCTAAAAGTCTCTGATACCATATAAAATAAGAGATTGAAGAATAATTTTATGTGTATTGAAATAAAGGAATAATACAGAATTTATTCATGTATAGAAACCCTAACTAGGAAATTTCCTATTCTGTACAAGGAAAGAAAATAAAAGGAGTTTCATAACTTTGTGAGAAACAATTGGGAGGTGAAGGATAATCTAGCCGAAACCATTAGTGTCTTCCAAAACAAGACCATTGACTGGAGTATAAACACTTTTGGCTGCCTTACTTACCGCAAGAACAAGGTACTTTCTAGAATTAGAGGTATAGATTGCTTTTTGAAGCATTCTAAGTCCGTCTTTCTCTCCAATCTAAGAAGTGAATTAAGTATGGAACTGGAAAATATTCTCCTTCAAGAAGAAGCTTACTGGAAACAGAAAGCCAATGCAGACTGGTTACTAGCAGGAGATAAAAACACCTCTTTCTTCCATAATTCAGTTCGGATTAAAAGACATAAATGTGTTATCAATGGGTTGATCTTAGAAGATGACAATTGGTGCTTTGATCAAAAGATACTGAAGGCACACGTCTTGAATTTTTTCAGCTCCATATACTCGGAGGATATGCCAAATGCCCCCCTCTACCCCATTCGAAGCAGATTCCCGTTATTGCCTCCTTTTGAAGTGAATATAATGGATTCTCCTCCTTCTTTTGAAGAGATTCATGAGGCAGTTTTTAGCATGAAGCCGCTGAAAGCCCCTGGGGTTGATAGTCTTAATCCCATTTTCTTCCAAAAATACTAGGATGTTACTAAGGATTCTATATTCCATTTTGTTAAAGCAGCTCTAAAAGGGGAACGGTGGATCCTTTCTTTTGTACAGCTCTTATTTGTCTTGTGCCTAAGAAAAATAAACCCTCTACTGCAAGTAATCTGAGACCTATCAGTCTTCTATTCGGCCTCTACAAAATTCTTATGAAACTAGTTACTAACAGGGTTAAACCAGTTCTTCATAAACTTGTGGGTGATCACCAAGCCAGCTTCATCTCGGGTCGCCAAATCACAGATAACATCATAATAGTACAGGAAGTTGCTCATTTGATGAGAATCAAGACAAGAAAAAAAGGTTGGATGATGCTCAAGATAGATCTGGATAAGGCTTACGATCGTCTTCGATGGGACTTTGTGCTTGATACTTTGATAGATGCTGGCTTACCGGTGAAACTTTGCTCTCTGTTATCCTCCTACTGGAACAACAGTAGCTCTAAAGTTATTTGGAATGGCAGCCTCACAGATAGTTTTTATCCCTCTCGTGGAGTCTGTCAAGGTGACCCGCTCTCCCTCTACCTCTTTGTACTGTGCATGGAAAGACTCTCATGGTATAGAGAAAGCAATTAACGAGGGCAGGTGGAAACCAATATCTCTCAGTCGAGGGGGTCCCTCTATCTCTCACCTTTTCTTTGCTGAGGCTTCAGTGGACCAACTTCAGGTGATTAATGAGGTCCTAGAGGACTTCTGTGCTTGCTCAGGTCAATTGGTCAACAAGACAAAATCGTCTTTTTGTGTTTCTAAGAACGTTAGCCATTCTCTTGTAAACTCATTGAGAAGGTCATCAGGCATCCAATTTACCACTGATATGGGATTTTACCTTGGCACACCCGTTGCACATGGCAGAGCAGGTATAAAACTCTATTCATACTTGTTAGATAAAATTGCTAGCAAACTCGCTAGCTGGAAGGCCAATACTCTTTCTCTAGCAGGGCGTATTACACTTGTCAAATCGGTTCTTCTAACTATTCCCAATTATGTGATGCAAACTGCTTCCCTCCCCAGCCATATCTGTGAGAACATCGAAAAGCTTTGCAAGAGATTTATTTGGGGTTCTTCGGTCGATACCAGGAAAGTTCACCTGGTCAACTGGGATAATCTTTGTAAACCGGTGGAGCAAGGTGGAATTGGGTTAAAAAGAGTTAAAACCTGCAATGATGCTTTCACTATGAAAGTGATCTGGCGTCTCATTCATGATGGCAAGGCTCTTTGGGTTAGGATTTTTAAAGCTAAATATCGGGCTTTTAGACACTGTCTGCCGCTCTCTCTTAATCAGTCCTCCGGCTCTATGCTTTGGAAGAATATCTCTCGTCTTTGGCCTATTTTTAGATCAAATGTTTGTTGGGCTGTGAATGATGGTAACGCAGCTTCTTTCTGGTTTGATAATTGGTCTGAAGCAGGCCCCTTGTACCTCTATGTTTCTCAGGAGCTTCGGTCCACAGCATTGTGGAATAACATTTCCCATATCACTGTTAGAGAAATGTTCAACATCAACACTGGTTGGCAGAGCGAAGTTTTAGGTAAGTTTGTGAACAACCAGATTTATGATCTGCTACAGTTATCCCTCCCTCCAGATGATAGCCTTGGCCCGGATGCTCTAGTCTGGATGCCTTCTCCCTCTGGTAGCTTTTCCATTAAGTCAGCATATGATCTCTTGAGCCAAAGTGGCACAGATAATAGCATAATGAACTGGAAGCTCTGTTGGAATTGGTTTGGCCCTCAAAAAATCCGGATGTTCCTTTGGCTTCTGCTCCATAAAAGGCTTCTTACTAATTTGGAAAGAAATAGGTGCCACCTATCTTCATCTGCTGCTTGCCCGATTTGCTATGAAGGGACAGAATCTATCTTGCATTTAATTAGAGACTGCCCTATCGCTAAAACTCTCTGGTCTGCTATGATTAAGGATTCTACTGCAACTCAATTCTTCTCTTTAGACCTGGATAGTTGGTTGTCTAGTAACTTAAGTTCTGAAGAGTATGTTGATTCTATCCCTTGGAAGCTTGTCTTCGGCTTCACCTGTTGGTGGCTTTGGAAATGGAGAAACGGTAAAGTTTTTAAGGATCTCTCGGTTCCTCTGCTGGTTAAAAAACAAATTATTATCTCAGATTGTCTAGCTTTCATGAATGCCAAGGATTTCATGACTGCTGTGAACCATAAGGCTGGAGGGAAAACAGAAATTATGATCGGGTGGGAACCTAACTCGCATAACTGGATTACGCTGAATACTGATGGTTCCTTCAACAGACAGCTCTTGGTTGCTACTGCAGGTGGACTCTTCCGGGATTATCTTGGTAGATGGATGGGAGGTTTCTCTGCCTTGGTCAAAGGAAAGAATGCATTTGTTGCTGAACTTTGGGGTGTGTTTTATGGCCCTCAGGAAGCTTGGAACAGAGGCTGGCGAAAGATCTCTCTGCAAGTTGATAATGTGAGTGTTGTTACATGTATCACGAAAGATCATTAGCCCCCTCCAATTTATAGTGCAGTAATGCTGCGAATCAAAGACCTTCTTCTTCGGGACTGGCAGGTAAAGGTCTGCCATGTATACAAACAAGCCAATAAAGCTGCTGACCTCCTAGCGAGTTGGGCGTATAACCATGGAAGACAATTTACTTGGCATCAAAATCCCCCGGATGGTATTGGAGAAATCCTTAGAAATGATTCTATGGGTACCTTGTGCCCAAGAACTATTTGCCTTTAATTTGTAGTTGTATTTTTCTTCTTCCTATAAAAAAAAAATAAAATAAAATAAAAAAAGAAAATAAAAGGAAACATAATAAATTATAGCTAATTTACAGTAGCTAATCTTGTAACAATTAGAACCAGCTGAATTAGTGCATTGGCTACATGTTAATGCTGTCTTACCATTTGTAGCTCTGTTAGACAAATTCCACCTGGACCACTATCCATGCCAGCCTCCCTAGTTATCAGATAGTTCACCAACTCAAATGTCATGATTCACGTACCACAATTATCCATTAATTACAGGGCCCTGGTGTTTCACGATATTTATTAAGTCCATCTCAATTTTAATTGAAATAGGATGACTTGAGATGTGATTGATTCATTTCTTATGAGGTTTATCTGAATTTAACTGTTTTTATGTTGAAATTGTGAGGATGAAATACTAGAAGTTAGAGGTGATTATGGTGATAACTGATAAGCTGTTTGTCGTAGCAGCAAGGCTTGGAACATGAATAACCTTTACAACAAACATAACTAGAATTCAAGTTTAGTTTTAGATTTCAAGAACATTATGCGAATCAATAAAATAACTATTCCCAGTTTCTAGATTGGAGAAAATGCTCAAGGGGTGAAACACCATAGCCTGTACATTAATGGGTAATTTTAACAACCTTGTTAACTTATGGTGTCTTAAAAAATCTATATGCGTATTTTTAAATAGCTCACATTTTTTTTTATCATTTTGAAAAAAAAAAATTAATTGAAGTCTTTCCTCCGATTAAGCATGATCCTTAAACAATGCTTACATGCCAGCATGTTATTTCACAGTCTTGTCCTAACTTTTTCACTCTTGGTTGATAGGTATGTAGAAGCTGCTTATCAATTTTTTGGTTCATAAATTTTTATGGATTAAATTAATAGTGAATTATGATCGGTAACGACATTCACACTTTTTTTTTAAACTTCTATATCCAATATGTTATTCTAATATTAAAATTTTTGTTGGACTCAAGTCTAAATAAGTCTTTTTCATATTCGAGATTTTCTGTTTCTTTACTTTTTAGAATCAATTTGAGTGATTGATCATGTCTAAAGGGGTGAATGAGATAAAAATGGTAGATGACTAGATGTAGAAAAATAAAAATGGCGACAGAAGATTCTTGAGGAAATTTTAAAAAATTTTAAAATATAACATTATCAGTCAACGAATGGATGATAAGAAAGGTGAGAAGCTACTAGGTATGTAATGATATTCTAATTTAGAACAGAAATTTATAAATTGGATTAATATTTAAACTTAATTATACGTGTTCATTGTTCTGTAAACAAACAATTAATTTGTTGATAACGTAGAAATAAATATATACATAATTAAAAACTGAATTTAAATTATGCTTTGTTTTGTTTCGCCAACAGTTCCCGTTGCCAACATGTAGTAAATATGGAAATTAAAAAATTAATAGCGACAAATTTGGGCACTACGTAGGGGTGTGCATCGGTCGGGTTCGGGTGAGCCCAATCCGAATCTAATTAACTCGAAATTTTCATATTTTCCTCAACCGACCCGACCCTATATAAATATAGGACTCAAACCCGATTAACCATCTTTTTTTGGGTCCCGACCCAAATAACCCAATTAATCCGAATTTTATTTTTTTTAATTTACATATTTAAATTAAAATTCTAAATTAATACAAATAAATAATATTAAATACCATAAAAAATATTTTAAAAATACAACAAACTAATAATTTCAAAATTACATTAAATATATATTATATATTAATTAATATTGTAGAGAAATTAGATTTTTTTATTTATATATTTAAAAAAATCGGATTGTTCGGTCGGATCTTCACCGGATCCGACCCCGAACTATCCCTAATATCAAAAATCGATCCGACCCTATTAACCCGATTAAATCCATCCGAATTGATCGATTCGGTTCGGATTGGTCGGATTGATCAGGTCAGGTCAGTTTTTGCACACCCCTACCATTACGTCTTTGTTGCTAAATTTTAGCGACGGAAACTTTTTCATCAAAACTAGTAAATGTTTCAGTTGTTTGTTGCTCGTTTATTGAAGAGCCAGTTCTTGCCGTGGTATTTACACTTCGATGGATTTATCATTTTTAGCTTCTCTTTATCTGTTCTGTTTTGTTTTGTTTTGTTCAGTTCATTTCGAGAAGTTATTTCGTCAATGTTATTTTCTTTAGCCAATCAACATCAGTGAGGCATGATTAAAAAAATAAAAATAAAAATTTGGTAACACAATTTTCAGTTCTTGAGAATATTTTTTTTATCCCATTTTAAGCTTCTGATAATACCATGATACAAAGAAATTAATTTTTGTTATATCGAGTTATTCTTTTTCGGTTAATTAAAAGAGTCAAACATTTTGGATACTAAAGTCAATATTTTAGCGAATTCTTGATTTAAAAAAAAAAAAGTGTTGAAGTTTCACATAAAATATTAGCGTATAATTTTTGTTTGTTTTAGCCTATTCTTCAACTAATTCTTAAAAGTAATGTTATTAAAACATGATTGACTGGTTGAATCGGTTTAATTGATAACCAAAAATTGATCCTATTGGCTCGATTAGTGAAAATTGGCTGAAAAAAATCGAATTAAACCGGAAAAATTGGAGAACCGTTGAACCGGATGAATCCGGATTTTGTCCTAAACATCTAAAACGGCGCCGTTTCATTTAAAAAAAACAAAAATAATAAAAGACCCAATTGAAGGGATTGAGGACAGATTTCCTTTCTCAGTTCACTTTCACCTGCACCGCTGCACGGGAGAACGAGAGAGCAACGCCGCCAACCGCATCTTCCAGCACTTCCGCTAACCGCAACTCCTTGCCGACTTCCAGCGCCCCGCCACCGCATTTCACCTGTTAGTCTTTGTTCTTTGTAGGGTTTGAGTTTTTATTTTTAAGTTTAACAGATCTGTTCAGTTTTTTTTTTTTTTTAATTATGTTGATTACTTAATTTAGCAATTCCTGGAACAACCACCTTGCATTTGTACATATCCCAGTTATTTCTAATTCCATATAATGGTAATCAAAAAGGTCATATTCCCTTAGTTGCCTTTAATTTTGATGTATGCAGAAAATTGTAATTGACTATTTTTTTCCAAAAATATATATTCTGTAAAATAGCTGTTTTGAGTTTAGTTTGAATTAGATGACTTATATATATATATATATATATATATATATATATATATATATATATATATATATATATATATATATATATATATATAAGGATAGCTTTTTCTTCAGTAGGAGATATAAGTTTCGGTTTAATTTGAGTGGAGATATGACAACTTTAAATGATATAAGAGTAACAGCAGCTATCAATATATTGAGTGCATTTACTTTTTTCATAGATTTGCAATTCTTGATCACAAGCATGATGATAGAGTAAAGAAAAATATGCTAATCTGAATCTGCTTTCAAAGAAGCATATTATTTTAACTTGATAATAATTATTAGAATATTTTAACTTAACAATAATTATGAGATTAAAGTAATTTAATTCACTTCTTCAGGATATTTTTAGCTCATGTCATTAGAGCTGTCAAAATTTGTTCAAATCGAAAATTCTGTCCAAATTCGTAAAAAAAAAAAAAAGTAACACAAACCCAATCCAATCCAAAAACAGCCTGTTTGGACCAATCCAAAAGTTACCCACCTAAAACTCTAACCTGTTTGGGTCTATTTCAGATGCCCAATGGGCTGCCTCCAAAATTCCTAGTTCGCCCCCCTTCCAGTCCAGTTCTCTCTCTTTCTCTCAAAATCACGATTTACTTTGCCCCTTTCACGCTCACCGCCTCTCTCCCTCTCCACCATCTAGTCGTCACTGGCCTCTAGCTCTTTAGTTTTCTTTGGCTGGCCGTCGTTCACAGCCTCCGTGGCCAACCAGCTGTCCTGTTATGTTCTCCAGTAAGATTCTAAGTTTTTTTCCTCTTTCTTCTAATTTCATTAATCAGCTAATCCAATTGTCTAATTTCTGAATTGTCTGATTTTTCGCTCTTGATTCTTGTTGCATTTCATTTTCTATTGCTTGTTTATGTTGCAATTCTGCATAGTCACAACCAATTTGGGGCTAGTTGTTTTGGCAGTAAGCTTATAAACTAACTACAACTAGGATTTGACTAATGCATCTAAATTAATGTTGATAATGGAACTTGATAATTCAGTTGATTCTTGTTTGTATTTAGCTTAATGATTTCCTCTTGAAACTTGATAATTCTCTGCATAATGATGCCCTCTTTAAATATTAGTTTGATTATTCTGATATATTAATTTTGCATTTGATTTTCAGTCCATTATTATATTAAATATTGTAGTTGATTCCATCCTATATTCTGATTATTTTCAATTTTAATCTGCCAAATATAGAGTAATTACAATTAGGATTTGGTTTGAGGTTAAAATGTCTGATCTTGTTTATGAAATTAGTTTCACCTGTCTTATCACATTTAGAGTTAACATGGGATTTTTATTAAATATGATCTTAGCTTATTATTGACATTTTTTTTTAATTTTTTTGCATTATGGGGATTATATTGACAAATTTATATATTATATTTAATTAAAATTTTCATACTTGGGTTCAATTCCAATTTAACTCCAGTTGAAACTTAAACTCTTAATCATTTGTATTGACCGAATTTTTTCTGAGCCAAATTTGAAAATCTTGAATGAAACTGATTATATCCTAAACATAAAAAAAGATTTGTAAACCAATAGAAATCCCCAAACATAGGGAAGTTTACTCTAATTTGGGCTTTTGTAACAAGAATGCAACTTATTAGATGCAAAAATTATGCAGAGAAAAAGCCCAATAAAAGTAATAAATGATATTCAGATATCTGCAGCAAATTATAAAATTGGGCTCAAAATCGAAAGACAGCCCAATTATTACGAAAGCAAAAGAGGTCAATTTACTCGCATGACCTAATTCATCTGGCAAAGCCCAATTTGAGGAATGGAACTATGAACAGTTAGAATTGAAAGAACTGCAAATTATTAACACAATCTAGGTTCTTACCCGAGATGAAAATGATAAACTCTATGAACTTTGTACACTCAGTGCTCTGATGAGGGAGAGGGTGAATTAGCGGCTGTGACGATTGAGTTTGCTGTGAGAATTTTGGTGTTACTAGCTGATTTTTTATGTGCTCTCTTTCTGGCTTCTGATAGATTTTTCTGGCCTAGTTTTTTTTTGCTCAGATATTTGGGAAACATATTGAAGGTTTTGGAAGATATCATGTCTTATGGGTTGTTTTTTTTGTTCTTTTTTGGGAATATTTAAGCAGATTAAGTATTTTTTTCGAAGATGTTTTCAGATTTTAATCAGTCCTGAACTCTATTACCTCTTTATAGATCTTCATAGTTCAAAAATCTTTCCGTTTTTGCTTGGATGATTTTATATTTTCATTCAATTTTTTTTGTTATGTATTTAAATTTCTGATTCTTGGTTTGGTGGGGTGCATGTGGCTGATTATATATTTCTTTAAATTTATCCCCTTTCACCTTGATTTTAGCTGATTGCTAAGATGCCAATGAGTAAAACCCTAATCCCAAATAACCTTTTGGGCTCCCAAGATCTTCTATCATCCTGCCATGGTCATTTTAATTTCTCTTGTTATCCTTGTTCTACAGTAATAATCACATGTTCTGTGATTTTTTTTTTTTTTTCAGTTCATTATTTGTTATTGTCTATGACAAATGTCTAAAAAGCTTTTAGTGTCAAATGCTTTGAAGATAGAGTGCATAAAATTTTCCTATTGTTTTCTATTTTTGTGCATAGTAATAGAAGCTATTGGTCAATGCTGTTACAGGACTTTTGTGCCTGTAATTTGTTATTATTTTCTAAAATGCATGACATTTTCCATCAAATGGATGCTTGATGCAGATGCTTGCAATATTTCGGTTGACTTGCATCTAGGTGTAGAATGGGATATGGTAATTTTTTGTGGAGTTCTGCAAAGAAGGGCTTCACATTTGGGCTCATAGGGCTCACTATTTCAGATCGATATGCTAGTGTCGTTCATGTGCGAGGAACCTCTATGTTTCCTACGTTTAATCCCAGGACCAGCACTTCTTGGGAATCATTTATTGGTAATACGTTGTTTCAGTGAAAACTCAACAGAATTGGTTGCTTCAGTAATGAGCCTTTATTAACTTGATCATTTGTTCGACTGCAGATGATTTTGTTTTGGTAGAGAAATTTTCCCTTGGCAAATACAATTTTTCACATGGCGATGTGGTATATTTTTGGTAGGTTTTTCCTTGCTGTATCTTCAATATCCTGTAAAGTCTAGTAGGCATTATTTATTGTTCTTGCACTAGGATCTATGATTGTAAATTCATCCTTTTGGTAGGTTTTGTGCCACTCCTGCTTTTGACGATTGTTTACAAGTATCTTTTGTCAATAATTTTGTCATTCTACACTTGGAGACAACTTTTTTCACCCTATTCTTTTCTTGCCATTAGCATTCTAATTGATAGGCATCTTACTTGGACAACAAAACTAAGTTGTTGTTGGTCTCTCTTTTCTTTTTTTTCTTTCTTTTTTTTTTTTTGTAACTTTTGATAAGTTAGAGAATCTTTCCCAGATCTTGTTGGATTTTTTCCAAGAGCTGACTTAAACTGAGCTATCCATTCTCAAGTTGCATTGATGCTTGGTACATAAAGTATAAGATCAGCATTGAAATCCAATCTTTGTGCTGAAATTGAGATTCGTGGTGAAGTTAAAAGTTGAGCTTTATTCTTCCATGGTCATACACGTGATCAATTAGGGCGCAGAAGGAACTAATCTTTTAGGGGTTCATGATAGTAAGGTTGGTTAAGAATATTTCTATTTTCATTAAATGCCCCATTTTACTCAACCTTTTCCAACTTAAGCTTCACTTGGTTGCATTATAACAAAACAGGATATGATGATATGTGCTTGAATGACTTCTTAATTTTATGTTAGCATTCTGAATTTGATCCAATTTGTGAATCTTGTATGTCTAATGAATCTTTGACTCTAAATCAGGCTCATGTGTTAATTGATTCATTTATGAACCTAATACTCTTTATATTTATAGCGATGTGTCATAAAGTTATCTGTATTACAAATCAGTTTATACTAGGCATTAAATGGAACCTGACCCTGGTGTAGCTTAATTTTGATGCAGATATTTTGCACTCATATCTCATATTACTTAAGTTGCATGTTTTTGTAGCTCCCCAGGTAATCACAAGGAGAAACTTATAAAGAGAATTATTGGCCTACCAGGTGACTGGATTGGAACTCATTCATGTGATGTGGTCAAGGTTCCAGAAGGACATTGTTGGGTTGAGGGGGATAACTTGCTTTCTAGCATGGATTCAAATTCCTTTGGGCCGGTATGTATGTACATATAAGTCTATCATGGTGAATATTATGAATTGAATAGTTTCTAGCTTTTGCATTAATTGAATGGTAGTATAATATTTTTGTTTCTTGGAACTGTCCTATTAAAATGGAGGCTATATTGGTTGCAGATTCCTTTGGGGCTAATTAATGGAAGGGCTACACACATTGTATGGCCACCTCCAAGAATAGGTAAAGTTGAGAGAACATTCCCTGAGGGCAGACTTTCTTCCTCCTAATCAAATTTTCCTAAATTAAAAGTGACTACATATTCTACTAGAAAAACTATAATTAGTATTTGTGACTGAGAGATTCCTAAGAATGTGAGAGAGAAGAACAAATGTGCAGATTTGCATCCAAAAATTATGCATTTTTGTTAAATAAAAAACTGGTCAAATTGACAGAATCGATCAAATTATGGTCCAACTAGCCACTTCACTTGTTTCACATTTGTAGCAAATATTGTCGTTGTTATGTCTTCTCTTTTGAATTTTTCTCACTTTTGACCCATTTATTCTTTGCACCTTTATTTTAAGTATGTGGTGGGGAACTAGAACTAGTGATAAAATTTTTCTTACCATGATCTTGAAAAAATGTCGCGTTCACTTTAGGGAATGAAGATGAACCAGTTGGACAAGATTGTTGATTTTTTTATTCAAGCTTATTATTTTGCTCAGCTATAAGCAAACAATAAATTAATTTAGAATATTTTTTAAATTCACGTTCTCGATATTGTTGCTCCAAGAGTATATTCGAGACATGAAAACTTGAATAAGTTTTTTCTAATATATCCTTATAAATAACTTTTTCTCCACGTAATTTTAATTGGGAGCTAATTTCAAGTAAGGCGGAGTTATACTTATAGTTTTGAAACCTTGCAAATGGAAATATATCCAATCTTATCAAGTTATAGGGAGGATCGCTATTTTTTAGTGCTCGTATCTCATTTAGATTCCAATGAATTAATGAATCCTCAACAGTATGTTATTCAGTTTTTAATTTTTCATGTAAATAATATTAAAGGAAAATTATTGTTTTTGCACGGTCTTGTAGGGACATTTTATCTTCTTCTCTAATAGAATTTTTTTCTTCTTTAATAAAATCTTCAAAGATTTATAATATTTAAATGAATTTCAGCATTAAGTACTCATGACAAATAATTTTTTCAGAAATATTGAATGTAATAAATTCAAGTTTCGTAAGATTTAATGTTTTTAATTTTTTTTATTTTTTCGAGTTAGGTTGTAGAGAGCATCACCATTTTTTTTTAGTGTTGATATATCTCCTTTAAATTTCAAAGAATTAATGAATTCTTACAAGAAGGTATTTAGTTTTCATTTTTTAATGTAAATGATGCCAAAGGAAAATTATTGCCTTTGCACGAGAGAAATTTTATTTTCTTCTTTAATAGAATCTTCAAGATTTATAGCATTCAAATGAAAATTATTGCTTTTGCACAAGGGAAATTTTATTTTCTTCTTTAATAGAATCTTCAAGACTTATAGCATTCAAATGAATTGCAGTATCAAGCATCCATGATAAATAATTTTTTCCAAAAATATCAAAAGTAATAAATTCAAGTTTCATAAGATTTGACATAGTAAATACACTACACATTTAATCTTGTAAAATTAAATTCTTGATTCACTACAAAAAAAACTGTCAATTAGCGACGACCAATTTTCGTCGCAAATTTAGCGACGGATTCACGACTGTTTCACATCCGACGTGAGAATGATATTTTCTATTTTTTTGCGACGGAATAGCGACGAAATCAATAAATAGTCGCTAATTATTGGCCGGAAGCAAATAATACTCAGTTTTAGCTAGTAACCCGATACCGGGAAACTAGCTAATTAGCGGAAATTATAATACTAATGCAATTAGCGACGAAAGTATTTAGTCGCAAATAAATTAAGAAACAATTTTTTTTAATTTCACTCACATGATTTATGTATAGTTTTAAGTAATTTTAATATAGACTCTATGAAATGAATATTTTATTTTGTAACAGAAAATTAGAAATTATTTTATAAATTGATAATAATTTTTTATCAATTATACCAAAATCTAAAGTTATTTATTTAGAAAATTTATATTTTTAATAATAATAATAAACTAATTGTTACGATTATTATATATTTGCGTGTTCAAGATGAAAAAATAAATATTTATAAAAAGTAATATAAAATTTTCTAAATGAATAAATTTTCTTATATATATATATATATATTTAATTTCTATTTTATCAATCCAAGACTTAAACTCATACAAGTCAAAATGAATAAATTTTCTAATTTATTCTTCAATTTAATTTCTATTATTTTTCTAAATGTATAAATTTTCTAATATATATATATATATATACACACACACACATACACTTTTCAATTTTATTTCTATTATTTTTTTTAAATATTCAAACCTCCATCTAAAATCATACTTACCATTTAACTTCACTACCGCGGTTACTTAATTGAGTGGTATGAAAGACTGAGAAAATTTACTGATTTGAAAATGGAGAAATGACTTTGAAATTCTAAACATGGCCAGATTAATAAATAAGTTAAGATATTATCTGATAAATCCAAATATATAGTCCATTTGAATCTGCATATTTACGGTTTGGTTGGATCTTCAAATACAAATTGAACAGCTTTTATACGGAATAGTGTAAGTAAAGATTCAACTGTTACGTATTTGCCGTTAGATCGACCTGATTTTTGGTGAGTACGTTCGAAACTTCTTGTTGTTAATTTTGAACGGTAAAGATTAGTTTTTAAGGTCTTTAAGTTCAATATTTGTTGCAAAAAAGAGGCTATTTTTTGGATTTTTTACATAATGACCAATTTTGTATGTGAAGAGGATCGAAAAATCATTTACCGTTAGATCAGCCTAATTTTCGGTGAGTACATTCGAAACTCCTTGTTGTTAATTTTGAACGGTAAAGATTAGTTTTTAAGGTCTGTAAGTTTAATTTTTGTTGCAAAAAAGAGGCTATTTTCTGGATTTTTTACGTAATAACCAGTTTTGTATACGAAACGATCGAAAAATCATTTGCCGTTAGATTGGCCTGATTTTTGGTGAGTACGTTTGAAACTCTTTGTTGGTAACTTTAGACGGTGAAGATTAGTTTTTAAGATCTGTAAGTTTAGTTTTTGTTGCAAAAAAAAACTGTTTTCTGAATTTTTTACATAATGACCAGTTTTGTATGCAAAGACGATCGGAAAATTATTTGCCGTTAGATTGGCCTTATGTTTGGTGAGTACGTTTGAAACTCTTTGTTGTTAATTTTGGACGGTGAAGATTATTTTTTAAGATCTGTAAGTTTAGTTTTTGTTGCAAAAAAGAGGTTATTTTCTAGATTGTTTTACATAATGACAAGTTTTATATGCGAAGACGATCGAAATATTATTTGCCTTTAGATTGGCCTTATTTTTGGTGAGTACGTTCGAAACTCCTTGTTATTAATTTTGGATGGTGAATATTAGTTTTTAAGATCTGTAAGTTTAGTTTTTGTTGCAAACAAAAGGTTGTTTTCTGGATTTTTTATGTAATGACCAGTTTTGTATACGAAAATCGTTAGATTGGCTTGATTTTTAGTGAGTACGTTCGAAACTCGTTGTTGTTAATTTTGAATGGTAAAGATTAGTTTTTAAGGTCTGTAATTTCAATTTTTGTTGCAAAAAATAGGCTATTTTCTGAATTTTTTACGTAATGACCAGTTTTGTATACAAAAACAATCGAAAAATCATTTGCCGTTAGATTGGCCTGATTTTTGGTGAGTACGTTCGAAAATCCTTGTTGTTAATTTTGGACGGTGAAGATTAGTTTTTAAGTTCTGTAAGTTCAGTTTTTGTTGCAAAGAAGAGGTTGTTTTCTGGATTTTTTACATAATAATCGATTTTGTATGTGAAGACGATCGAAAAATTATTTGCCGTTAGATCGGCCTAATTTTTGGTGTGTACGTTCAAAACTCCTTGTTGTTAATTTTGAACGGTAAATATTAGTTTCTATAATTTTTGTTAATCTAAAACATGGATTATTATACCAGTGATGTATTTTTCAGTAGAGCAAAATCGAGAGAGATTTGAAGTGAGTTCAATATGTGAATACTTGATCTATTTTTTGAACTTATTTATTTAGAAAATTTACATTTTTAATAATTTTTTTGTCAATTATCCGAAAATCTTAACTTATTTATTTAGAAAATTTACATTTTAATAATAATAATAAATTAATTGATATATTTATTTTATAATTACATTATGAAGATTAATAAAAATAAAGATTTGTAAAATAATAATATAAAATTTATTATCTCATTGAAAATAATTCTGAAAATTTTAATAATTTATTTTTATTTTGTTAATATTAATTATTAGAAATTTTAATTATATATTTACCAAACAATCCTTGAATATAAAGACAAAAGAGTGAAGATTGGTAGGGACATTTTTGTATTTTAAGAATGGAAGTTGGCCAAAACGACATCGTTTTGGCCTCTCCCTTTCTCTTCTTATTTAGGGTTTAACTTTTACTTTCATCTCTTGCTCTCTCTCTCGTTCTCTCTTGTCTCCGCCGCTCTCCACTGCCGATGCAGGTATGGGTTTCACTTTCATAGCGGCGAGGTCTTCCACAGATCTGGTTTTTTCTTATTTCTTTAGTTTTTTGTTAATGTGCTCTTTGTCTTCTGAAATAAATACATATAAAAATGTGTTTATGTTAGTAGCGATGTTGAGTTGCTGTAGGTAGGTAGCTATGGGAAGAGGAAAGATTGAGATAAAAAGAATAGAGAACACAACGAATCGTCAGGTGACCTTTTGCAAGAGAAGAAATGGACTTTTGAAGAAAGCTTATGAATTGTTAGTCCTTTGTGATGCTGAGGTTGCCCTCATCGTCTTCTCAAGTCGTGGACGCCTCTACGAGTACTCCAACAACAAGTAATGCATATAATTTTATTTCCCAATTTCAGGTTCTAATTAACTTGTTTTTTTTTTTACTTTATACACACGTATCACATTCTTTTTTTACTGCCATGAGAATTGCATTTCTAAGCTATCGACTACCTTCATCAGTTTCTTTAATTTATTTACTGCATCTTAATTAGATAAAATAAGCAAAACAAATTTTAGTAGCAGCAGTACTGTTTTGTCCATTCAGTTGTACCATTTCATTTTTGGTGTAGCAATCTTGTGTGAGAGTTCATGACAATGATGAAACATAGAGCAGTATAACGTTTTGGACTCCTCTAAAATTAGTACTCTTCCCTTGCTGTTCCTCCTGCAGATTTTTTTAGTTTCCATGTGTCTTTCTATGCTATGGATAATTCATGTGGCAATTGCAGGAAGAGAAGGGCCTCTCTTGAAGAGTTATGAGAGACAGCGTTTTGGTTATAGTAGATTGTTTAGTAACATCTTTGTTTAGTAAAGCTTTTATTTTAAGTAAATTTAGTTTCTTTAACTGATCTAAATGGAGAACATCAGCCAAGTATACCTTAACATTGCAACTATTTAAGTTTAATCATGTGAATACCAACATCTTTCTTTTTCATTCTTTTGGCATTTGAGTTTCATAGTTTAATCACTTGTGCTTATTTTTCATTTTCACTTGTGTAGTGTATTTTAATTTCTTAAAATTCATTTCTTATGCGTATTTTTAGCTATATAATTGTATATGCTTGGTTTAATTTGTTTCCACCATAAGAATCTCCTTTTCATATACTGCTTAGAAGCATTTAATAGATTTACATGTTGATCTTGCTTGGTTTCAGCCTACATCTTCTAGATATTGTTTTTATTCTTTTGGTATTATTCATATGTTCATTTAGGCTGACTTTTATTCCCCTGCATTATTCAGTTTCCCTAGAGCGCACAGAGGCAATCATTTGTTCTTCATAGTACTAAACATGTTGGTCATCAGGTAAATTAAATGTTTGGACTGTATTCTTGGCATATATCTCTATGATACTTTTAATGACTCTCTCTCTCTCTCTGCTGCTGCAGGATCTCGTTGGTTGTTTATGTCTATACTCTTACAAGCAGATATTAGCTTAGTCCTACTTACTTTGCTACAGATGTATTCTATTTCTCTTTTTTAACTAATTTGATGATGCTGGTTATTGAAGAGTATTCCGGATTTTAATATTAATTTCCAGGTGTGGATTTGCAGGAGAACTAACAGGAAATCAATTATTTTTATTAAGCTAAAAATTTGTATATGATAACAACCGAAATATAAAATCAGACTAGAGTTTTGACTCCTAATAGCTGTAAAAGCCGCCATGAATGAAGAAAAAGGTATATCTTTGTTCCTGTTAGTAGTTTTTTTTGTTAAAATTTGTGTACAGTAACAGCAATTTTTTTATAATTTTACTGCTGAGCAGAGATCGAATGCTATTAATAGCTCCTGCTCTCTAGCTATGGCGTACATTATGGACTAGGTAACTTATATTTTTCTCGCTCAGTTGTTAATTTTGAGTAACGTATAATTGGACATGTTTGTTGCTACTTATGGCCTAGCAAACCCATTTAGAAATGCATTATCTTTTGCTTCTTTTTTTCCTTTTTATTTTTGAATGCTAGAACTAGAAGCTGATTGGTCAATTGCTTGTAATTTCACGCATTCCATACTTTAGTATTTGAATTTGATACATCTAACTTGATTGCTTGTATAAACGCCAAGCTGGCACATGCAGTAATTGTTGCCGTACATTGTTTTGTAATTTGGTCAAGTGTAAGCCACTTTGCTCTTAATTCTAGCTCCTATCCTTTTATCTTGTTTATGGTCCTCTTCAGGTGCTTCCACATGGTTTTGATTCTTTCTATTGGCTTCACGTTATATTGTATTTTGCTTGTTGCATGTGGAAAAATAGTGCTCTGTGTAAAGATTATTGGATGCTGGGCTTGTAACGTCCCCGGATTGCCGCTAGTGAATATTGTCCGCTTTGGGGATCATGTCCCACACGTCTGCTTTTGAGATCGTGCCGGGCGACCACTTCCCCTCACGATTTTAAAATGCGTCCACTAGGGAGAGGTATCCATGGGCTTATAAAGCCCACTTCGTTCTTCTCTCCAACCGATGTGGGATGTCACAATCCACCCCCCTTAGGGAGCCCAGCGTCCCCGCTGGCACACCGATCCGGCACCGGCTCTGATACCAAATGTAACGTCCCCGGATTGCCGCTAGTGAATATTGTCCGCTTTGGGGATCATGTCCCACACGTCTGCTTTTGAGATCGTGCCGGGCGACCACTTTCCCTCACGATTTTAAAACGCGTCCACTAGGGAGAGGTATCCATGGGCTTATAAAGCCCACTTCGTTCTCCTCTCCAACCAATGTGGGATGTCACAGGGCTTTTTAATGCCCTATATTAAAGTTGATTGGCTGGCTTTATCTTGCAGAAAGCAATATTACTACAGCAATCGTCTTGGCAAAATAATGTCCAAATGAGTAAACTAGTGGAATAGGTAGATGATTTTCACATGCTATGTTTGTATTTTGGTTCCTTCTAACTATTTGGCAAAGATGTCATGATTTTATTTTCAGTAATGTCTCTCACAGATTCGTGGTCCTCTTTCTAGTATTTAGTTGAATCATTTCCACGTATTCTTTTGCTGTCCTTAGATGAAACTATGGGTGTTCCCAAGGAACGTATGGGTAGCATATTCCTTTTATTCCTTCCCATTATCTTATGCAGTGTTAATGGTATTAAAAGAAGACTTCTGGCTTTTGAAAAGGTAACTTGTCAATCGAAAACTATTCTTCTTTATCTCTTGTTTCTTTCTATTTTATTTCCCTTTTTTTCTTTGATTTGGTGGGTGGAAAGTGCAAGTTTTATTTGATGGTTCTGTTTTGTTAATTCATTCCTGCCTGTGATGAGTCTTGCCATGCATCATTCTCAGGTTGGTGCTAGTGATGAAAATTTAGCTAAAATGCTAGTAAAATATCCATGGATTCTTTCGAGGAGCATTTAAGATAATTACAAGGAGATTCTTTCCATGTGTGATATGGAGAAGGTACTCTATTTCCAAAGTGTTTTATGGTTGACAATAATTATATCTAACATCATCACGTTGGTGGAGGGGAAGATAACTTGTATACATATAATCAAACACTAAATTGATTTAGGGTACCACTGTATATCTTGAAAATGCAATGGTGGTTGCAATAACTTTTAGGTTTTAATCGGTAGAAAGGGCGAAAATTCTTGTCTCTAATTTTTTATAATGCATTCAGGTCTATTCGAACAAGAAGTGCTTGGTTGCTGCTTGTGCAGAATGATGAAGACTGTGGAGTTCTTTCTTCTTCTTTTTTTGTAGCATATTGTATAAAAATTTGTTAGTAGTATTATTTAGTTTGAAATTTTTTTTAATTATTTGTAAAGTACTGCACAATTTAATTTACTTTTTTGATATTATATTTTTTAATTTAATAATATTTGAGAAATTTTATTTATATAAATTAAATTCTGAATGTTATAATAATAATAATAAAATATTATAAATGTATTGCGACGAATTTTGCATTATTCGTGATGTTATTTTGCGTAGTTAATTTTCATTTTATTTGCAATTTATGAATATTTATTAGCGACGGATGAAGTGACGAAAATTTTGTCGCTAATAATAATTATTATATTAGTCTAGACTAATTTAAGAATTTATTTAGCGACATAATTTGTAGTCGCTAAAAATTATTATTATAATACGGCGATTAATTATGAAACATAAATTAGCGACGCCAAAAATAATTTAGCGACTGAATTTGGATTTCGTCGCTAATATATTAGCGACTGGCCTATTAGCGACTGTTCGTCGGGGCGTCGCTAATTTTATTTAGCGACGGGAACAGCTAATTAGCGACGGAATTTTCCGTCGCTAATTAGCAGTTTTTTTGTAGTGATTCCTTAAAGCCAGGTCGTAGTAAATCGCCAATAATATGTTGTAAATAAAGAAAGACAAATTAAGCAAAGACAAACAAAATACTGGTGAAGAATTTTTTATTGATAATTCTGTAAACTGGACAGCTTATAAGGGGTATTTATAGTTACAAAATCAAAGTACGCTTCTACTAGAATCGGGAGAAGTGATAGAGTTCAATAGTTATCAATCTACTTAATATTTATCACAATAGTCTTTAGGTTTTGGTGACTTTTTTATTTTTGGTGCCCATTATATGATCATTCAAAATATTAGCTATTTTTAGTAAAAGTTTATTTTATCATTTTTGGACAAAAAAATCAGGCATGAAAAATTTTGCGGTGCGATCTGAATGGAACTTTCAAGAAGATATGTGTTGGCACTAAAAAAATGCAAAATAGTGAGGACAAGTCCTTGCTAATTGATGATATTTTGTTGCTAAATTAATTTTGATTCTATTGAATTAAAATTCTGGCTACATCCCTGGTGATGAGTATTCCCACATCCTAATTGTCTAATAGATGCATTGGCATTGAATAAAATGGAAAAAGGAAGAGAAAAACAAAAACCAAAAAAAAAACTTTCCAATGGGGAATTACTTTACTTTAATTGACAAAAAGTCTGAATACTTTTCTAATGGATCAGGATCTGAATCCTATTTTCCATCTCAATTTCATAAAAAAAAAAAAGGAACTGAAGTTTTTTTTTTTAACTTTTCTTTTTTGTACGGAGATTTGAGAAGTTGAAATTTATGAACCTCAGCTATTCCTTGGGATTGGATAGAACCCCTGACTTCACAGGGATACCAAATCTTAAGAAACTAGATCTTTCTGGTTGTGCAAGTTTAATGAAAGTTCATCCATCGATTTTGCTTCACAAAAAAGTTTAAATTCTCAAATATGAAATATTGCACATCCCCTTCCGAACAATATAGGAATGGAGTCTTTAAAAGTTCTTAATCTCTCCTGCTGTTTTAAACTTAAGAATTTCGCAGAAATCAAAGGAGAAATGGAACACTTATCAGAGTTGTATTTAGATGGGACTGCCATTCAACATTTACCATTGTCAACTGGAAATTCTCACTCTTTCTGGTTATTGTAAAATTCATAAGTTGGCAGAGAGGATAGGGGATGGAGAATATTTGAAGAAACTTAATGTATCAGGGACATCTATTAGGCAACCACCACCATTCATTTCACTCTTGAAAAACCTTAAGGAACCATCTTTTAATGGATGTGGAGAACAAATGCCTAAATTGTGGAGTTGTATGTTTGGCTTCTTGATGTATCCTGTCAAAAGTTTGAGTTCCATGTGTTTGGTGTTGCCTCATTTGTCAACTTTGAGATCCTTAACATTACTAGATCTAAGCAACTGCTATTTAACAGAAGGAGCAATTCCTGTTGATCTTGGTCACTTATCATCATTACAGGTATTATATTTAGATGGCAAAATGAATTTAACAGTCTGCCTTCAAGCACTATTTAACTTTCTAAACTTGCAAGCCTTCGCTTGGAGAATTGCAAGAGACTCCAATCTATTCCGCAGCTTCCAGCGAGGTTAAAAGGTCTTGTAGCGGACAAGTGTTCTGAACTTGAAATAATCCCAAGTCGATTGGAGCTATGCGTTTCAAAGTCGAAGCATTAAGAGTTTATTGTTTTAAACTCCAATATAATAGTTCAGGTTATCAGTAGCAAGATTCTTGCATGGACATGGCTGAAAAATGCCTTCAGGTAGGTCTTCCCCCTCTCTTGTAAATTTCGATCTTTTTGAGATTGGAGATAGAAAAAATTGAAGCATATAAACTTTCATAGGTTTGGTTGTAGGGACTAGTTACTCGTCAAAGCTACGAAAGAGACATGTTCAGTATGTGCTTTCAAGGAAATGAAATTCCATAGTGGATCAACAATCAGAGCATAGGATGTAAATTGTAAAGTACAGCTGTTCCTCTGCATTGGAATGATAGTACCGTATTGGGATTTGCTATGTGGGTTGTTTTTAGACTGAAGCGTCTAGTGAAACTGAAGGCCTAGATATATATATAGATGTAGCTTGTTTTCTAATTGATGAAGATGGCGCCTGGATGCCTCGATGGAAATTACGAGGGTGGTTGGTCCCCTCCTTTAAACTTAATTAAGCAATGCGGTGAAATTATATCAGATCGTGTTTGGTTAATCTATAAGCGTTTACACTTATATTTTAGGGAAAATCAAGGCAAAATAATAATCACTTATAATTATCTCATTTTTTTTATTAGGCTAAAAGCATCATTTGACACATAAACTTGTACAAAATAATTATTCCTGTACCAAACTTTATTTAAGCTACATTTGACACTCGAAGTCTTATTATCTTCAATTTTTTAAACATCTCAATTAATTCAAATACCGACTAGGATTGCGCATGTAAAATTCGCATTCTGTAAAGCATGAATCAAACTTTTTTCAGGCTAAAAGCATCAAAAGGGTCCCGACATTTGACACTTGAAATCTTATTATCCTTAATATTTTAAACACCTTTATCAACTCAAATACTAACTAGGATTTACATGCATTTTGTAAAGCATGAATCAATTTTTTTTTCAGAAAAATTAATGTACTATGGATATTATATTAATAAATAAAATGGTGAAAAAATCCAATCCTGCAGATACCTGAATTCTGTTAGCATCCATAAAACCTCCTTCTTGGGTTATTCTACTCCAAGAATATCTATATTCTGTTGAAATCCCACATTTGCAGAGTGGTGACTCCATGTTCAGATTTGTGAAGACTGGCAATTTTATAATACAAGAAGAAAAATGAAGACTGAGAATTTTACAGAAGAAGAATAATGAGATTTGCTTGGACTGAGAATTTGATATAAAAAGAAAAATAAAAATGAGAAGAATTAGAATAACAGGTTAGGAATTTAAAGGATTAGATTTACTATTATATTTATTAATATAATATCAATATTATATTAATTTTTCTAAAAAAAAAAATTGATTCACGCTTTATATAGTGTGTGTTTTACACTTACAATCCTAATTAGCATTTGAGTAGATGAAGATGTTTAAAAATTTGAAGATAATAAGATTTAAGGTGTTAAATATGACTTAAATAAAATTCAGGTATCAGAAAACCTATTTTTTGCAAGTTCAAGGTCCTTTTGATACTTTTAGCCTTCAAAAAATTTTATTTTACACGTGTCATTCATGCAGTGGCTAATAACTAGATCAGCAGTGCATGTTTTACACTTGCAATTTCAGTCAGCATATGACTTGTTAGAAATGCTGAAAATTTTTGAATATAATAAGATTTCGGTGTCGAATGTAACTTTAATAAATATTTTACACAAATTCAGGTGTCAAAATGATGTGTTTTAACCTTTTTGTTAATAAATGTTACCAATATTCAAATACTGCACAAATTAATGAACACTATCTCCCCTGAAAATATGTAGAAAAAAATTACTGACATAAACTTTGGGTGAACTAGAGCTGTTCAAGGGCTCAGGTACCCGCTCGCCCCGGTCTGTCCATCTACAAAATAATTAGGGATATTTTTCAAATTAATGTATTTTAAAAAACAAATACAAATCTGAAGTGTTTTGAAAATTTTTTAGAAAATTGATGTTTTTTTTGGGTCAATACCTCCTTGGACTGCTCTGCTGTGATAATACATCAAAGACTGAATCAGAAAAACTGACTATCTGAAGTTGCAACAGAGTGCTGCGGTTTCAGACCGAACAACTTTTCTGCCATCGCTTCAAAACTTAATATTATTAATTTAAACTATGGAAGTGAATATAACAAATGATATATTTTGCTCCCACCTCCAACTTTTTTTATTCATTTTCTTCTTATTTTTTCTTTATTTTCTTTTTAATTTTTTAAATAGATTTTTTATCTATATTTTTTCATATTTCATTTAATACTTTTTTTTCCTATTTTTCTAATTTTTTAAGTTGATTTTTTATTTTTATTTATTTTCTCTTTAATTTTTAAGTAGATTTTTAACTATATTTTTTCATATTTCATTAAACACTTTCTTTTACTATTTTTATAATTTTTTTATTTTTAAGTAGATTTTTTTATATTTCATTTATTTTTTTACTATTTTTCATATCTCATATGGATATAACTATTTTTTAAAAATTATAATGAAAATGAGATCCATCAACAATTTAAATTCATATGAGTCACATTTTTTTTTATAAATTCAATCTTATTTGCCAATAACTAGTTTTTGACTCACCTAATGATTCAATTTGATCCATTATGTGACTCCTGTGTATTAATAACTCAATCCAATTTGTTTATATTTTTATAATTTAAAAACTTATTTTATATAATATAAATATAAAAATTATTATTCATATTTTATAAAAACATTTTTTTTGAAAAAATAATATTATATAGGTCCCATAATTTTAATCCACATTTTCATTTTCCATAATGTTGTCAAATTGTCTTTTTTACATTATAATTAACATATAAATTATCTATTAAAATCCTATTTAAATATGATTGGAAAATGTAAAAAGTTGCATTATATTAAAAAAAAATCTAATAAACCTATTGCAATGCACGCCTTAATTTAAAATAATCAATACTTTTTTTAATGCCAATTTAAAAAAATATGGCTATTCATTGCAACAATGTTGTATGGATTGAGTTTACCGATTGAATCAAATAATGACGGATCTAATTATTTAATATTATTTTTAATTATAATTTTTTTAAAAAAAATTATTTATAAATTCTAATTAAATGAAATATGTAAAATCATTGAAAAATCTACTAAAAGGTTTACAAATTAAGTCAAATATTTATGAAAATTATATTATTTAATATTATCTTTAGTTATAATTATTTTTTAAAAAAATAGATATAAATTCTAACCAATTGAAATATAAAAAGTATATTTGTAAAGTACAAATGAAATTATAAAAGCTTAAAGTAAACAAAATGTACAAAACTAATAAAATTACTAAAAATATATTTGAATTTATTCAACAAAAATAACAAATAATGGTAATATACTAAGGATAATGTAGTTTTCGGCAAAAAAAAAAATTAAAAACTCAATATATCTATTATCTATAGCAAAATTTTGAATCGTTCTCCATTCAAGAAGGACAATAACTTTTACAAGTGAAGATAAATAACTTCCATTGGAGAAGACAACAATTTCCAAATCGAGAAAAACAAACTTGCATGACAAAACTTATATTAAAAATTAATTAACACAAATAACCAAATCTACAACAACACAAAAAAGATTTGGACAAATAACAAAACTAAATTTGATATAAGATCTCAATTTATTAAAACAAAAATGCAAAATAAACTAAAAAAAATCGAAAGAATACAAAATTAAAATAACGAAAAAATTCAGATTTATTGATTTGAAAATTATTCTAGAGAGAAATGAAAAAAAAAAGACAAAAAAAACATAGAGAATTGTAAAAATAAATTAGAACTATAAGAAAAGAAATATGAATGAGACCGTCACCTGTAGATAGACAAACTGTAGTTCCAAAATTAAATGAAAAAATAAAAATCTTTAAATTCAGAGAGAAAATGAAAATATAGTTTTAAAAGAGAGAATTTAGTAATTCAAAATTTATAATTTATAACATATATTTTTATAATTGCATATAATATAATATATTTTTATAAATTAAAATGAAATTTTTTATTTAAATATTTTTAACGAGTTAGTCTTGCTCAACTCGTACCAAGCCTAGGCTAAGCCCGCAGTGCATTTATGCGGGCTCGGGATGGGCTTGGATAAGGTATAAATTTCAGAGCCCATTAAGTCTGGGCTAAGCTCACCCCTAGCCTAAAAAGAACATGTCCAGATGAAACTAAATAGGCATAATGCAAATTTACAATCTGAAGCTATGCAATGTATATATATATTTACATAAAGAAATAATTACAAATCCAAAAATTAATAACGGAACTATTTGAGGTGTAATGAGATATAATTTTGTCTAATGGAGACGTGTAATGAGTTACACTCTAACAATTTATTTTTGGACAAGTTGAGATGCAAAATATGCATTAAATTACTATTATTTTTAGCTTTGACATCCTCATGGCACGTGCACATCACATGAGGACACATGTCTAGATAGAGCGGTGATGATTGTAGTTTTGTCAAGTTAGATTGTGTATTACGGCATTTGAAAAGTTTAAATGCGTAATAAATTTTTATTGCTAAGTTTAGGGTGTAATAAGCCAACTAATTATTTCACAAAAATAATGCAAACTCAATAATTGTAATTAATTAAAATGATAAATCCTTATAAAAGAAATAAAATAAAAGGATATAGGTATATATCCATAGAAATGAATTATTCACGGAAATTACGTATCTACTGAATCGACGATATTTCATGCAAATTGTGTACCCAGAAATTCTCATTTTATTTTCTAAAAACAGATTAAGAGTTATAAACTCTAAAAATTATATATTTTTAATAAGGACGAAATTGCCCTCCATTAAGACCACATGAGTCGCCCCTGTCGTGTACGATATGTTTAGCGTATTAAATTATCTCTTAATAAAAAAAATGAAAGGATTAAATTAAGAATTTTAAAATGTCAGGTATTCAATTCACGAAAAAATTCTATTGAAAAAGACAATAAAATATTGGGGAATATTGTAGTTTCGACTTTAGATAAGAAGCCGTCGTGCTTGACCCGTCGATGTCTACCATCCCATTCTTAGATCCAAAACGTGCTTCTATTGTTTAATCAGTTTAAAGTTTATATTTTAAATTCAGTTAATTAATTTAATTTTTCAAAATTAAATTAAAATTCAATTTATTAATAACCGGTTATCGCTAAATATAGTTGATTAACCATTAAAAAATTAAATATATACAATTATTCTATACTTTTTTTAAAAATCATGCATCCATAAAGTTAAATATAAATTCTATAGATTTTACTAATTAACCGTACAAAGCAATTTAAAGTCAAATTTAGCCGCTGATTTAATGATTTTATGGTTTTTCTTGTCTAACTATACTTATACCACATCCCAATTATCTACTAATAGATACATTGGCATTTAATAATCATTTATCCACTATTTGTCTCATTGTTTTTAATTTTTTTTTTTATTTATTTCACGTAATAAATTGTTTGAGCTGCAAATTTATTAATCAATCCTATCTAAACAATTATTATCCGTAGCAGACGGGGAGCCAATTCAAAGAATTACAGGCATTATCTTGGGAAGTCCAAAATTCAAAGCATGGGGCATTAATGGAAAGAGTGATTGGGATGAAAAGCAAATTCACATGCTTTTTGACTTAAAAAACACACTTTGGGACCTCCACAGTCCGTATCCTGTCTAACTTATATAACCACTTCTCCTTCAACAGTAGCTTTCTATCTTTTTCCATTACACCCAACCAGCATGCACTGCCTTTTAATTTTCTTCCTATCCATTCTTTCTCTTCCCTCCTTCAAACTCGCATCAGCTGCCTGTCACGTCGATGATGAATCGGGTCTTCTAGCTTTTAAATCAGGTATCACCGACGACCCATCGGGTTTACTCACCTCCTGGAAGCGGGGCACCGACTGCTGTTCTTGGTCGGGTATCACTTGCCTTGTTCACAACCGGGTCACCGCCATAATGCTTACGGGACAGCCTGATAAACCGAATGGCTTCTTATCGGGTACAATCTCACCATTATTACTAAAACTTCAAAATCTTGATGGCATTTACTTTCAAAACTTGAGAAATATTACGGGTAAATTCCCGGATTTCTTGTTCGGGTTGCCCAAGCTCAAATTCGTATACATAGAAAACAACAAGCTTTCGGGTCCTATGCCCAGTAGGGTAGGTAATTTCACACAACTAGAGGTCCTGAGTTTGGCTGGAAATCGGTTCACTGGGCCAATACCCAGTTCAATAGCCGATCTAACTCAGTTAACACAGCTGAAACTCGGTGACAATCTTCTCACGGGTAAAATCCCACAAGGAGTTAGCAAGTTAAAGAATTTGAGTTTCCTAAGTCTTCAATTCAACAAGCTTTCCGGCACAATTCCTGATTTCTTCTCCTCACTCCCTAATCTTAGATATCTTGAACTTTCTTCGAACAAACTTTCTGGGAAAATCCCAAATTCAATAGCATCACTAGCATCAAGATAAATTCTGTAAATTCACACAACTAGACCAGACCATAAATTCTGTAATGTTAATATGTAACCATCTTACATTAATTGTTCAATGGTTAGCTTATTGCTATTCTGTGACTTCTATTTTTCCTTTCTTGGCATGTTTTATTGTTATTTTTGTTAATTTAATTATTTTTCTAGTGTTTGGACTTATTTTAAATTTATTTTTGTTTCTGTTCCTACATGTTTTACATTTAGTATATTATTCCAGTATGTGTTTTTTATGTGTTTAAATTTTATTACTTGATTTACATTATATGCTATATGCTAATCAATTTACTTTTCTTGTATGATCGTTTGAGTTATTTTGTTTCCCTATTTTTGGAGTCCTTTTATGGGGAGATTCACATTTTTGAGGTCATTCTTCAATTGGTTCTTTTATGCCCTTTTCACTTTTTATTACATTTAATTTATGTTTTCTTCTATTTTGATTTATTATGCTTTCTTTATTTATTTAGTTTATTCCGTTATTTACTTTTTACTTAATAAATTTTATTTTTGATGTATTTCGTTTTGGAATGTAATAATATATTAAAAAAGAATTTTTAACAAATTAATTAATTAAAAGTTGGTTAAATGTTTTTGTATATGATTAAATTGGGCTTTTCAAATAAAATGGACCAATATCCGAATTGTCTCCTCAAAATCACATAGATAAAAAAAGAGTATTGTTTTCATCAAAATTGGAATCACTTATCACATGTTTTCTTAAAATTAATAAAGACTCCTCATCTTCCCTTTTGTAACTATGCATGTAGAAATCAATGTTCTCAAATTTAATTAATAGCCCGATTTTATGTATGTATTTTAGTTTTATGCTTGGGATAATTGATCTTTGGAATAGTTTAAGTAGTAGATTTATCTATTTTATTTACTTGTATTATTTACCTTTTTTTTTTAAAATTGATTGATGTTTTTATTTAATTTAATCGTATTGCATTGTGTGAGAAGGGAAGTAGTCGATTAATAAATAAAAAATTTAATTATAGGAAACACCTAATCAAGATGTCAAGGAAGAGTAATATCCTGAATATCAATCTCTATTTGAGCATCAAAATATTGAAATTTATTTTTTAATGTTCTGTTGGACGACGATTTCATGATATCTACCTCTTTGAACCCATATTAGATGCTTTCATAGGTTGACCATCAACCATAAATTAGGTCTATCCCTTTTTGTATTGAATTATATATTCAACTCATGAATTGATTAACCTCATCACGAATTATAAAGTGATAATCACAAAATAATAACTATAAATGATAAAGGGGAATATAAACGGATTATTTCTTCTCGGGAAATAGTGTTTTTTTTTTCTAAATTTGAATAAATTTTAAAAATAAAATTTTCAAATCAATTAAAGACGCGAGAGACAATGTCAATTTTAGGTCAACGTTTTTATTCATTGCCGACACTTACACTGGCATATTAAATGCCAGTTTTAATGCAACCTTTGCCAGAGAAAATAGGCTCACAAACATTTAAAAAAATGCATAAAAAAATCTACAGTAGAATTTCCGGTTTTTTATAACTCCAAATTTTTAAATATTTTTGTTGTAGTATGAGATTCAATTTCTTTTAAAAAATAAATTAATATTTTTTTTAAAGAAGTCAAGATAAATGTGCGGGTCACGTTGTCCTTCTTTTCATAAATATTAATATTGAAATTTATATAAATTTCTCATTTTGTTGTTGATGAAAAAATTAATTAAAAATCAAGTAAGGATTTTCAATCTCTTTTTTCTTTTTTCAATGAAATAAAATAATATAACTTTTATAAATATTACATTTTTATTTTATAATTTATACAAAATAAAATAAAATTAGATAAAATAGTAAATCGAAATTGCGATTATAAGAAAGATGCAGCGAAACGTAGGCTGAGTCAAATGACTCTATTAACCATAGTTAATTTAATGATTTAGTGAGTTGAATTGACAAAGCCCATTAAAACAGGCTATTTGCTCTAGATTTTATGGAAGCGAATCGAGCTGAATATATTTGGTCAGTCCGGTTCTCTCCTCTTATATAGTTCGGTTTTTGATATAATAAAAATCCGATTTTTGATTTATTTATTTATTTGAATCCCTTGCTCCTCTTCCAATATCTGCCTAATTAGTAATCGAAGGCTAATACTTTCCGGCGGCATTCCGGTGATTATCCCAGTCATCATCGGAGAGGTAGAATCGCACCATACTTCAACTTTGCCTCTGAGATTGTTTTCCTCTTTCAACAATTTGTAAGTAATGTTCATGGCTTATTCTGTTCTAATTTGTTTAGGTCAAAATAGCTTTGTATCCCAACTTTGTGTATTTATGTAAATCACTAAACTAGAAATATACAATTTATTCTCTTGAATTCTTTTTCCATAATTTTTTTCTGCTCCAATGAATTTTTAGCTGAGATTTGTTTGATTCTGTTTTTTCCTTTTGATTTTTGTTTGTCTCCGCCAAATTCTTACTGTGAATGTTTTAATTCCATAATTTTGTTCTTTGTCATGTTAATTTTGAAGCTATTCACTGTTGTTCTCCACTATTGAATTCGTTTTCAATCCAATTTCTTCTCATCCTTTAATGTCCCAAGTCGTTTAGATATGAGAGTTGAGATGTTAGGTAAAATGTTTTCTGCATATGCTGGAAATCAATTTGCAACTGTATTTGAAATGCTTGCACATGAGCAATAAATAAATAAATAAATAAAAACAAAGAACAAAAATTGGACTGATAAGGCAATTAATTAGGAAAGTAACAAGTCAATCCCCACATTTATTTAGGCATACCAGATTTAGGTAACCGAAGTATTTCAGAGAAGGAAGCGCATATGGAGCTTATAAAAAATCGTAACTTTGCTGTTCTTTATATTGGATGTCCTGTTTGTTAACATTTCTATATTATTTTTTCTGCAGTTGTATGAGGAAATAATGTTAGTAAGTGCATTGATGTGTTTAAGTCATAATAATTTGATAAGCTTCATAACCATTTTAGTTCCTGGTAAAATTTTTTCAGTTCTGTTCTTTTACAAATTTATTTTGAATTGTCTCATCATTATGTTGTCTTTGTCTTCAATTCCATGTGATTTGATGTTGTTACATTGTGCATGTTCTTCTCTTCTATCTCCCATTGCCTATGTGTGATTTTGCAGTGGGGAAATCAATTTCAATGCTTTTAACTTTTTCAGAACTGAAACTGTATTATTAATGGGTGCAGATTCGTAACTGAAACTTGCGTTGATTCATTCTCTGTGGAAATCATGTCAGAAAGTGCCAATGTTAAACCTGTAAGAAGTGATTATTCTTCCATCAAAATAAAGGTCTTATTCTTTGCTCGAGCTCGGGATTTAACTGGATTAACTGAGATGCCATTGGAGGTATCGTCTGGTACTACTACCAGTGGCTGTTTCAATGAGCTTGTTGCTAAGTTCCCCGGCTTGGAAGAGATTCGTAGCTGCATAGTTCTTGCTTTAAATGAGGAATACACAACTGAGTCAGCTGTGGTTAAAGAAAAAGATGAGTTGGCAATAATACCTCCCATCAGTGGTGGCTAATTATTCTTGAAGGTTGTTTTTCAACCTTTTAAGAAGCAAATAGTATTGCTACGATGCATAAAATGTGGTGATTTTCCGAGCAACATTGTGGATAAGGCGAAGCTGGACATGTTCCTATATCATCATAGCTCATACAGATCAATGAATTCTGCACCATTAACTGGGTTTTCAGTTGGAGCCTTGTAGACTAAAAGAATTGAAAAAATAATAATATTATTAATTACGAACTTATGTTCTGATGCATCGCCTGCTTAAAGTATGCAGTTGTATGATTGTTGGGCAGAAATATGGCCTTATTCTGAATCTACATATCTTCGAAGGGGATGTTTTATAAGGTCGATGTCTTGAAAATCATATTTTCCAACAAATCCAAAAACTTTTAGTCCTCTTTTTGACAATGAGTTGTTGATTAGATTAGAAAGAGAGGAGAAAGGTAATGGGTTGAAGAGGGATTTGGGGATATGAATATGGGATTTTTTTAACAATAAAAATCATATTTCTTGCCCTGAACTCGTATCTGCTGCCGCTAATGCCGGCATGCTTGGATTCCTCATAGCTCCAGATTGGGTAGTTAATACATTTTCTTGTATGGGAAAGGTAAATGAAGATTGATACCAATAAGAAGGTTTAAATTAAAATACATGTTATCTTAATTTTATGACATTTTAAGATGGAAGAGACAATTTATATAATATTACTCTCTCTTCTTTATTGTTTTCTCCATATACTAGTAAAGGACTGATTTGGACGGCCAATTTAATGATAAAGGATGGATTGAAGGCGTGGAGTAATGAGAAGATTAAGTGGAGTGGCCCTAAGATTTGATAATCCAATACTTTCTGTCATATCCAACGGCTCACCTGTTGGGGTTGCAAAATCAAAACTATGCAGCAATGAAGCAAGTGTTAGGGGCAAGTTTTGCATAGCAAAAGAAATACCAGGGCACACTCTTCTTCCGCTGCCAAATGGCATGTACTCAAAGTTATTTCCCCTGACATCAAAATCTTTGTGAGTGGTAAGGAACCTTTCAGGTTGAAATTCAGACGGGTTGAACCAAACTCGTGGATCACGATGAATCTTCCATAGATTAACCAAGAGTCTTGTGCCTGCTGGAACATGGTATTCACCTACAATGCAATCTTCTGTGGATTCGTGTGGCATGGAAAGTGGCCCTGCAGGGTATAATCGCATTGTTTCCTTCAGGATTGCTTGGAGATAGATCAAGTTCTTAATGTCTGATTCTTGTACTTGCCTCTCTTTGCCGACATGGATCTCCAACTCATTTTGAGACTTCTTCAATGCTTCAGGATTATTCACAAGTAAAGAAAGTGCCCATGCCAAAGTAACTGTGGTTGTATCTGAAGCCGTCAATATAAGATTCTGCAAGAGAAGGAAATCGTACTAATTGATTATATTTTATGCTCAATAAATTAACAGCCTCTCAACTTGTAAAGATTTGTCACTTTGCTTTCTGAACTTTTCGAAAAACCATTTAGTTCCGTAAATTCTTCATTTGAATACACAATGGATTCTTAAATACGGATGTAGAATTTTTCTCCGAATGACAAAAAGACACATTTCATATTCTTCGTAAACTTAAAGAGATGCATCTCTTTTTCATTAGGAGCAAAATTTCACAATATAAGGATTTACTGTATAACTTGAATTGATAGTTTATCGTACTCACTAACTGCTCAAAAAGTTGGATGAAGCAAAATGACAGTATGTATATTTTTTATTATTTTTGGTGAAAAAGGGGTTGGATATGTAATAAGCCTATAATTTAACAAGGGAAAGATAGATGTAATTAAAAGTGATTCCTTACCAAGCATGTGGCTTTGTTGATTGTATCAGAATCAACACCCTGAGCCGATTCCGTGCCATCGAGAGTGTTAAGTAACAGTCCCATGAAATCTTCTTTTCCAGGTTGATCCAAACCAGAAACTCTTCTCTCTTTATGCTCGTTTAACCATTCTTCAGCAACAAGGTCCAGTTGTTTTGCAGTCTTAATCATGGCTCTTTCGTAGCCCCCAATATCAAACCACCTCAAGAATGGAATATTATCAGCAGCCACAAACCTCCCTGTCAAAACAAAAAACTCCCTTGCTGCTTCTTTCCAGGTTTCAGTTTCATGATCTCCCACTTCTGTTTTCATATACCCTACAGATTTTCCAACAATAATCCTCAAAATCACATTCAGTGTTACATCCCCAAGCCATCTCCTCATCTCGACTAATACCTTCTCTGAACTATCTTTGTTCCTTCGCCATACCTTGTGCAGCTCTTTTAACCATGTCTTTACCTCTAATTCTCGCACGTGTCTGAGCAATTCCAGCCTACGGTTCGTAAGAAGCTCCAGCGTGGCTATCTTCCTCACCTGACGCCAGTGGGGGCTGTACGGACTGAACCCAAACATGGACCCGTCATAGCCCAAAATTTCAGCGGCAAGAGTTCTGGAACGAGAAGCGAAAGCTTTATCATTAGTTGTTAAGCAGTCTTTGGCCATTTCCCAACTGCTTACTACTAAAGCTCTGTGCACTCCCGTCCTGATGGTGAAGATTGGTCCGATTTTGTCAGCCATGTTACCCAATACTATGTGCGCTGGTTTTGATCCTCCCAGGAGATGGAGGTGGCCGATCAGAGGCCATGCGCCACCAGCTTCTGGGGGTGCTTTCTTCTTGCTTTTGTTTCTTGATAGGTAGTAGACCACAAAGGCAAAGGCAAACACCGTTACCAAAGCCTTTACTAGGGATGAAATAAGATAGTCCATTAATTTTCAGATGTTAGGACTGATCTTCAATCGATTGCAGACTGTAGAGGGTAAGCCTTAATTGTTCGTGTGATAACGTCGATGGAGTGGTGGAGCATGCGTTTATAGTTTTAAGGCCATTGCCAACACATCCATGAAAATTTCATCATCTTTTGCACATGTCTTCATGTCACTATTGTGTCGGCATTTGATATATTTTTCACTATCGACATATGTCTTGGACCTCATCACATGTACTAGCTATTTTCTCCTTTTTTTTCAGAAAAAAATGATGTTATTTTATATTTAAAAATTGATTGTGGTTTGATCTAGATGGATGAGAATCTAAAATTTCGGTAAACATAAATTTGTGCACATACATAATAAAAGAAAAATATGGCATATGGAAAATCACCAGAAGAGGGTATGTCAGCGGTGACGTGATGCTGTCATGATAATACCACGTGTATTCAGGTATATGATGTGTCATACCATGTCAGCATTCCGGTAACGGCATCATTGAAAATCAGTTAAAATGATTTTTCTATAAAAAACAGATAAATTTAGTTATATTTAAGTCGTAAAAAATAAATTATGATAAATTATAAATTTAGTAATTATGAATGAAATTGATCTTAGAATTAGAGCATGCGGTGGAAAAAAAAAAAAGAATGTGACGTTTGTCCGAAGTGCAGTTGTCAGCATTGTGGGCCCACATAAGGTGAAAACGTGACGTTTTTTGCTGTTGACATTTTTTTTTTAAATTAAAATGCTGCAAACGGCAAGAAAACAACAGAAACTACAGCTTGCAAGCATGAAAAGGAAAAAATTGTCCGGACAGCCAATGAGGTAACTGAAAATCTTCAAAAATAAAACAGGAGACTCAAATTAAAAGTTGCACATGTTAAATGAAGAAAGACCAGTCTTTGATGCAATAATTCTAATACATTTTCGTCAAGTGCAACACTGCGAGACTGTAAATTTCCTATTGGCTTTCTAAATGCAAATATTTATGATTTGATTTATGTTCACGCCCACATGCAAAGCTATGTGTATTGATGATGGACCCCAGCCATTTTAAAAGTCTGTTGAACATTATTGATGATGGAGCTACACCAACTTAAGTAAGAGATGCAATGTGTCCTATTTCATTTACTAAATCATTCATTAAGAAATTAAGGGATCGAGGATGGAATGACTTAATTACAGGTCAAATTTTTTTGTGAATCAGTAAACATACTTGTCCCAAATTTTAATGCTCAGTATGTTGCTAGAAGAGGAATGGCCATTGTCAAAAGGATGAAATCACAAATGGAGCATCACTATAGACTTGAAATTTTCAATGCTATAATGTATTCTCAATTGCAAGAGTTGAACTATAAGTTTGATGATCATACAATATAATTTATTGCTTAGTTTTAGTTAAACTTTGGATCTGAAAGAGATGACATTTGCCAATTAATAGAAAAATTTTATCTAGAGGACTTCCTGGAACAAGAGATAATGCAAATAGTGAGAGTCCAATTCAGCATTTTGATCATGATCGACAACTTTTTGGTTTAAAAAACTATAGCTATTTCCTATTTGTGTTGGTGGGTGGTAAAATCAAGAAACTCTGAAGTTCATTTATAGAGTGGTGACTCTAATTCTTACTCTTTCAGTTTGCAAATTTTCAGCAATAAATGTAATTAAAAAAATTAATATACGATTGAAAATAATTTCTTCTTAAACTGTTTGCTCTAATATATTGAAAAAGAAATTGCTTAAAAATTCACTACAAATTCAATTGTAAATGATTTTTGTGACTTAAAAAAAGAGACGTGTTTTTTTTTTATATGTGAAAATATTTGCTTGAATGTATTTTGTGACTATTTTACTAACTGCCAAAGTGCCAATATATTTTATATATTATCCATTTTATTTATCGCAGTCATGTAAAGTAAATAGGTGTTTTTTCAGAATTGGGGCATTTTTTTTAAATAATTAGAAATATGATGTTATAGGTCAAGAGTTTAGGATTTTGGTATGTCAAAAAATGGTAAAATTGTTATTATTTTGTATCAAAACGGGAAGCACCAACATAATATAAATTTTTATATTTTGCCAATTTTCATTTTCCTTAATGGCTGAAGATTGATACCAATAAGAAGGGTTAAATTAAAATAAATATTGCCTTAATTTTATAAAGTAGCATTTTAAGCTGGACAAACTTTCTGCTTAAAAATCGACAATTTACATAATCTTACTTCCTCTCTTGTTTATTGTTTTCTTCATATACTAGTAAACGGCTGATTTTGACAACCACTTTATTGATAAAGGATGGATTGAAGGCGTGGAGTAATGAGAAAATTAAGTGGAGTGGCCCTATGATTTGCTAATCCAATACTCTCTGTCATATCCAACGGCTCACCTTTTGGGGTTGCAAAATCAAAACTAAACATTAGATTAAATACTTCACACCTTCAATCTTAATAAACACCTAAACCTTTTCTATTATTACTGGAAACCAGAGGATAATCTTGTCAAACATTTTCTTCTTTGTAAGCTGAATCCAGTCTTTAAATTATTTGGTATCTTTTTGGTTTTAACTGAGAACAAAGTTGAAGTTATCAAAGGAGTAATTTGCCTAACCTCACACTCTTTCTTTTTTTTTTTTTCCTTCAACTGATATGATTAAAATATAGATAATATGATTAAACTTGTTCTCGGTTGCTTTTGCAATAAACCAGAGGATAGGCCAACAATGACTGATGTGGCTAAACAACTCATCTGTATTCACTAGTCAATGCATTAGCTAAAGGTGTTTAAGTTTTCATCAGTATTCATTAACTGCAAAAAGTATCAGAGTTTCGTTTACTCTTTTGAGTTATTTATTTTCTATAAATATTATATTCAAATTTCAAGTAAGTACAAATTTTATTAGCTTGCATTCAATGTATGGTATTTATTTTTTCATTCTTTTATTATAGCTGTGCTTTTTAACTTGACGGAAGATGACAGCTCAAATTGATACGTGGTATCATATTTTATTTCTAATTTTTTTATAAAAAAAAAACAAATTTTATAAGAAAAACAAGCTAACGCAAATAAAAAGTGCGAATAACATTATAATTCAACTATTGGTAAGAGAAATTTCAAGAAGGTAAAGTCCAAGAGAAAATTGATGCACCAACTTAAAAAGAAAGTTTACAAAGAAACTCGCATAAACGTGAGAGATAGCAAAAAAAATCAAAACCTGTGCCAACTTAGAAAGAAAATTCACAAAAAAAACTCGCATAAACGTGAGAAAGAGCAAATAAAATATCAATAATACACTCAATATATTAACATTTTCTTCCCAACTAGACAATTTATTGTTTTGCTTTTTTAGCACTGGTATTAGTAGATTAGAACATTCACTGCCACAAATATAATTAATGGCAGTGATGAAACTATTAAAACAGTTGTATAATAATAATAATAATAATAATAATTTCACATCTACTACATTCGCTTTTTTTTTTGTCCCATATTATTGCAACATATTTTTTCATGTAAAAATTTATAAATGTTGCAAATTTATTGCCTTGTACATAAAGGCCATTTTTTATTTTTTGTATTACACATGATATAATTTAATATAGTACGAGTTAATAAAAGTACGGTATTTAAAAGATTTTCTGAAAAATTATTGTGAAAAAATATAATTTACTATAAATCTCATTATTCTACATACATTATATAAAATAATACACGACAAATTCTTAAATTTGTGTAATAAGGTAAACATCGTATTAAAATTAAATACTACTCCACCACCATCGCCGCTACTATCACTACCAATGTCACACCCTTTTTGGAACAGTATTTTTTGATGCGAAACTTAGCCGAAATCGGTATGTTTTTTTTTCACCGAATAATTCGAAACACTTAAAATACTTTTACATTAATTCCAGAAGTATTCGACAGTCTTGTAAACAATTAAAACATATACAAAAATAATTTCAAGCCAAAAGCTTACATCAAACACTCATCCATCAATAATAAAAAATACAATCAAATTACAGTTCAGTTTTTTACCTTAATAGTCTAAGTATATACATGCCAAAATACAACTCAGTCTTATACAAAATCTTATCTTCCGATCTGACTCCAATATGTACTATGCTTCCGCAACACTTAATAACCTATATGCAGTAAACACTACGTGCTGAGCATTAAATATGTCCAGTGGTGACTACTAATCCAAAAATTTTTCAGAATAAAGCATAATTACATAATTTATGCTACTATTATTCTTATTTCATTAAACATTTTCTCTTACTTTAATTAACACTAATTGTATTATTGACTCGCACTTTGGTAATCATTGCTCTTTGGTTTTTCACTCTTTCAATTATATTTTATTCTATCTTCTAAAGTGAAACGTTATCAGATTTACTTTTACCTTACTTTATTCAATACTATAACTTTTACTTTTACTTTTACTTCCGTCTTATCTTTTTAACCGCAGCGATATAATTATCATTTCATTTAGCAATATATATTAGTACTCGAGTCTTAATGGTACCAAATTAGACTATTTTATTTCTTAATTTATTGTCCAATTATTCAATATATATTTTAATTACCCTTCTTGATATATATATATATATATATATTCCTTTATTTTTCTTTAACTTTTAACTAATAAATACATCACTATTTAAAAATTTTTAAGCTTTATTGTAAAGTGATATGGCTATTTTGGAGTATTTTGCAGTCAAAACTTTCTTTCCTTCTTTTATTCATTTACTTATGCTCACTTATTGTTTAGGACTTATATCTTTTACTTTTTTCTCATTGAACAATTCTATACTTTTTTATCGTTTTATCTTTCATTTAACTTGTCTTTCAGAAATACATTTACTTAAGCATTAAATTTCATTTAATATCATTGCCAACACTTTTTAACGTTAAATAGGAAACTTATCACTATTCACGATAGTAATTGGTACAGGAAATATCAATTAATTAAATTTATCTTTTTCATGTAAAACAAAATACAATTTAAATCATTTTCAGTATAAAAGTTTGACTTAATCTTTATTTATTATTTTATTCTTATAAAACCTTTCTTTTTCTTTTTTTCTTATTAATCACACTTTTCGAGTAATTTTACAGATTTATTTCAACTTTGCATTCTCTTAGAAACGAATCATTCTTCATTATAACTTTTTATATTCAATTTTATTTAAGCAATACTGATTTATTCATTTCAATACGCCCCTAGTGTAATATAACAGGATTCTCAAAAGGATACTCGGGACTGGACCCAAAGGTCCCACTAAACAGATAGAGAAATGATCTCGAAAGATCAAGTCTCACAGAGCAGAAAACAGATACACTTTCACTTTCACTTTCACTGAAGCTATGGAGATCAAAGATCTCATTTATAGCAAAACAAGTCACCATTACTTGCACCGCAGTACAAAGGTGTCCCTATGGCTAGCCAATTATATTCTAATAAAAAATAACATTACCTGCTTATCGCTAATGGCAAAATAATCAATTTTATTTGCAATCATTTTTAAACATTTAAAAATCTTTAATTTTTTTCTTTTATTTATTACTACACTTTATTCTGATCAAATGCACTCTTTTGTGCCTTTGACTATTCAATAACTTTTTGTCCTTTTGTTCACTTTATCTTTTTCAGTCACTTTTGTGAATTATTCTTCGATAATTCACTCATATACTTAGACTTTTCAGTCTTTTATACAGATTATAAATTATGAATTATGACATTATAATTCACAATTCTTTTTTATTATTTTGTATAATTCTTTGCAAATTATTCTCTAATAATTCAATGATAGACTTTTTACGAATTTTTTCTTTTCTTTTTCTATCCAAACTTTTCAATCATTCACTATGCCAACTTTATTTCTTCGGCAAATTATTTTACAATAATTCACTCTTTTAATACTTTTTATTGACTAATTTATTTTGATAAATTATTCACGCATTTATTTTATAACTTTTTACGCAATTATGGATTCTATTGGTATAATTCATTATTTTATGCCTTGAAAATGTATAATTTGACTTTTTCATTTCTTTTTTTATACTGAAGTAATTTACTTTGCGTTCTTTATAATTACATACTTATTTATTGAATTATTTCTTAATAATTCAATATTTTAGTTAAACATAATCAATAATTTATTTCAAAAATATTCTAATAAAGCATATAAATTTCATAAAAATTCGCGTACACATTATTTTACAATTTCCATCATTTTCACTCATTTTATGAATTATTTACCTATAATTAATTATTCTTATTATTTTCATGACTCAATAATTATTTAAAAAAATTTATCGGTTGACTTTTTATTTCATTTTCATTGACTATATTTTAATTTCATATAAATTCACCTTTTTCAATATTTTTGCACAATTATTCACTAATAATTCAATTAATTTCAATACACATATTAACATTAGAATTTTAATAAAATTTTAATAAATCCCAATAAAATTTATTTATGCATTATTTATTATTTAGCAATATTTTTCACTAAAATAATCAATTATTTCCTATTATTTCATAATTTTCACTATAAACATAATCAATACATATTCTTTAAATTTTCAAAATAAATTTCAATAATTCAATAAAATTTTATGGGCATCATTTATCATCTCTACACTTAATTTAGGCTAACATATAATATTTTCATGCAAAAATTCCATTACTTTCTTTTACTATACAATTCGGTCACCATTAATTTTCACCTAAAAAAAATTTCTTTCTTCCATTTTAGCTTTCCATTCATCTTTTCTAATGTCCAATCTCATTTACCCTAAACCAATTTCAACAATTAACAACTTTACCCTTTTTTAACCTAATTACATAAATGAAATTAATTCAAAATAAAAGGAAAATCAAAGGATTTTGTAGTCACTTATAATTTTTTCATGCTTATGAGTGCCTAAGCTTCATTATTTTCCTTGCTTTTAGCCATGACAACTCTGTTCTCTTCACTTTTCACCCTTGATTTTCCTTGCTTTCTTTGCTTCAATCAAAGATTAAAGGCCATATATTTGAACTATAGAGATGGAATTTCACTTCTCATGTTAGGATTACATGAGAATTTGAAGTAGAAAATTGAAAGAACAAAGAGAGAAGAAAATGATGATGAGTCGGCCACAAGGGAGGAAGGATAAGGGCTGGGAAAAATCTGAATTTTTCTCAAATTTTCCAGCTTAAATAGGTCTCTCTTTGGGCCAAAAATTGGGCCTAATAAGTGGGCTTAACCCAACTTAATTAAATGGCTCATTTTAGGCCATTTAAGGTCCAATCCAATTTATCTCTCTTTCTCACTTTAAATCACTTCAAAAATAATTTTATCATTTTTAAAACATCAAAAATAGGTAGCACATAAATTTTTGGCTCAATCGGAGTCCGTTATCGGTCCGATTCAAACTTATCGATCCGATTCGATAACTTCCGATATCACTGAAAAATTCAATTCTTATCACCAAAATATTCTACATAAAAATTCATATAGGCATGCAAAGTCTGGTAATTTTTGAAGTTCGTTTACTCTTTTTAATTATTTATGCAAAATCAAGTCCCCTTCCCTACCAAGGAAATTGACTCGCTATATTTTTCGTATTTTTAACTTTTAGAGGCTCATTTGACCTCAATTTCACTTCAAATTTCAACCCCAAACTCACTATGACCATTACTTTCCAATGGTCCGATAAAATATTTTTGACTTTTGGATGTCATTTCGGACCTGAAAATTACTATTCACTGTCAAAAAGTATTATTCACGGCTAACCCAGTTTCAAGGCCATTACAATTCTCCCCTACTAAAAGAAATTTCGTCCTCAAAATTTACTTATATCAAAGAGTAGAGGATATCATATTGCCATTTTATTAAACCTTTATTTACATTTGATGGTTCCACACATATCTTCACCAATAAGTTCCACTTACGTTTAACACTAACCAATCTTTATCAGTCTCTCTTTTCCTAAACATATCATCCTGAGCGTATATTCCTTTCATATCAAATTAAGGCTTACTGTCTTATTTGCACTCCATTAAGTCCAACACAAAAATTTGACATTTTCTCTCTGACATTGTCTCAATTAGAGTTAGATTCTATTATAGATAACCATTTCTTTTCACAGTCCCATACTTTACCATATTCCTTCTTTCAATATCTGAATTATCTATTCTGACTGATTATTAGTAGAGGGTGAATCACTAGGCCAATACTGAGATTATTACCAATCTTCGTATTTGATACTTAAAAAATCCGATGATAAATTCTTTTAATCACATTGTTCCTTTTCTAAACAAATATCATTATAAGTTAAAGCAATTCTCAAATAAGTCTAATGCTCTACTTCCATATATCGATAAATTTAATATTTACTTACATCTGTCACATTACACTTTCAATCTGGCTTTCCGAACTAAGCTTTCAATCCTGGTACATTTGGTAATGTCAAGCATTACTATCTTGATGAACTTCAGTAAGAATCTTTCGATTTATTTACTATGACTACCATACAACATTCTCTTTCAAAACCATTATCTTTACCCGCTGTACAATATCAATTTCACTTATATTCCAGCTAAACATGCCCCATCTGAAAACCAAACTTAAACCGGCTCTCACAGCTTGAAAACGCAGAACATTATCATTAATCATTTATACTTATCCTTCAAACATGCAAATTTAATTACACTTATATTACCCAAGTATTTACCATACTTCTTCAACATCTTAAAACATATTAGATAGAGATCACTAAAATCCTCTAATATGAATCTCAACAAAGATGAATGATCATTTCCATCGGTTCATCAAGAGAGTCGGTGTGCTAACAAATTTAATTGGCATGACCAATAACTCACAATGGCCATATCAAAAATGAAAAACACTCTTGAGCACACTATATCTTATCTCATTCTTAGGTTGTCTCTATGCTCATTACATTCTCTGTTAGTTCCATCCTATCAAGTGGGGCCTATATATGTAATATGATGCATATAAGATGCCATCAAACAATATGAAATGCTATACAATGAATGTATGATTTCATGTATGCAGGTAGAATACTGTCACGTATTCTCATATGATGCAGATGTCATAGGCCATCCCAATGCTATGAAATATACAATCAAATCCCCACGTCTATAAAGGAATCATTGACAGGTATATAGAACATCTTGAACAACCTTAACTTATAATCATAACAATTTGCTCAATAACATTCTTAAGCCATGACAATCCAGTCAAGGTATCTCGTTGTCCTGTGAAATTTATATGTACTCACTATACAATTCCTTTCTAAATTTCTGACACACTCTTTATTTTGTCCTTCTTTAAGCTGTTTTTCATCCATCTAGACATTTAAACTCTTGCATTTACAATCAATTTCAATCAACTCTTCTTTTTTCTACTTTGACCTCCATGAGATCTCAAGCAGCAATACTTCCATTCTCACTTACTACCATCTTTACTGTGCAAAAATAAATCCTTTCACACATAATAATCTCAGTCAAATGTCAACTTTTTACTTTAAAATAGGTAGGGGAGCAAGTACACCTCAGACTACTTATCGTTTATCCACTTATGATTGGCATGTATATACGGACAAACCATCGCTTAACCTTATCCCACTCCGATCTTAGAACCGCTTAAACCTTTGCTTTGATACCACAAAATGTCACATCCTTCTCAGAACAGTCTTTTCCAATGCGAAACTTAGCCGAAATTGGTACATTTTTTTTTCACTGAATAATTCAAAACACTTAAAATACTTTTACATTAATTCCAGAATCATTCGACAGTCTTGTAAACAATTAAAATATATACAAAAATAATTTCATTCCAAAAGCTTACATCAAACACTCATCCATCAATAATAAAAAATACAATCAAATTACAGTTCAGTTTTTTACCTTAATAGTCTAAGTATATACATGCCAAAATACAACTCAGTCTTATACAAAATTTTATCTTTCGATCTGGCTCCAATATGTACTATGCTCCTGCAACACTTCATAACCTGCACGCAGTAAACACTACGTACTGAGCATTAAATATGCCCAGTGATGACTACTAATCCAAGAATTTCCCAGAAAAAATCATAATTACATAATTTATGCTACTATTTCATTAAACATTTTCTCTTACTTTAATTAACACTAATTGTATTATTGACTCACACTTTGGTGATCATTACTCCTTGGTTTTTCACTCTTTCAATTATATTTTATTCTATCTTCTAAAGTGAAACGTTATCAGATTTACTTTTACCTTACTTTATTCATTATTATAACTTTTACTTCCGTCTTATCTTTTTAACCGCAGCGATGTAATTATCATTTCATTTAGCAATATATATTGGTACTCGAGTCTTAATGGTACCAAATAGACTATTTTATTTCTTAACTTATTGTCCAATTATTTAATATGTATTTTAATTACCCTTCTTGATATATATATATTCCCTTATTTTTCTTTAACTTTTAACTAATAAATATATCACTATTTAAAAGTTTTTAAGCTTTATTGTAAAATGATATGACTATTTTGGAGCATTTTGTAGTCAAAACTTTCTTTCATTCTTTTATTCATTTACTTATGCTCACTAACTTTCTTTCCTTCTTTTATTCATTTACTTATGCTCACTTATTGTTTAGGACTTATATCTTTTACTATTTTCTTATTGAACAATTCTATACCTTTTTATCGTTTTACCTTTCATTTAACTTGTCTTTCAGAAATACATTTACTTAAGCCTTAAATTTCATTTAATATCATTGTCAACACTTTTTAACTTTAAATAGGAAACTTATCATTATTCACGATAGTAATTGGTACAGGAAATACCAATTAATTAAATTTATCTTTCTCATGTAAAATAAAATACAATTTAAATCATTTTTCATTATAAAAACTTGACTTAATATTTATTTATTATTTTATTCTTATAAAACCTTTGTTTTTCTTTTTTCCTTATTAATCACACTTTTCGAGTAACTTTATAGATTTATTTCAACTTTACATTCTCTTAGAAACGAATCATTCTTCATTATAACTTTTTATATTCAATTTTATTTAAGCAATACTGATTTATTCATTTCGATATGCCCCTAGTGCAATATAACAGGATTCTCAAAAGGATACTCGGGACTGGACTCAAAGGTCCCACTGAACAGATAGAGAAATGATCTTGGAAGATCAAGTCTCACAGAGCAGAAAACAGATACACTTTTCTCTTTTACTGAAGCTATGGATATCAAAGATATCACTTATAGCAAAGGAAGTCGCCATGACTTGCACCGCGGTACAAAGGTATTCCTATGGCTAGCCAATTATATCCTAATCAAGAATAACATTACCTGCTTATCGCTAAGGGCAAAATAAATAATTATATTTGCAATCATTTTTAAACATTTAAAAATCTTTAATTTTTTTCTTTTATTTATTACTATACTTTATTCTGATCAAATGCACTCTTTTGTGCCTTTGACTATTCAATAACTTTTTGTCCTTTTGTTTACTTTATCTTTTTCAGTCACTTTTATGAATTATTCTTCAATAATTCACTCAGATACTTAGACTTTTCAGTCTTTTACACAGATTATAAATTATGAATTATGATATTATAATTCACAATTCTCTTTTATTCTTTTGTATAATTTTTTGCGAATTATTCTCTAATAATTCAATAATCGACTTTTTACGATTTTTTCGTTTTCTTTTTCTGTCCAAACTTTTCAATCATTCACTATACCAACTTTATTTCGTCGGCGGATTATTTTACAATAATTCACTCTTTTAATACTTTTTATTGACTAATTTATTTTGATAAATTATTCAAGCATTTATTTGATAACTTTTTACGCAATTATGGATTTTATTGGTATAATTCATTATTTTATGCCTCGAAAATGCATAATTTAACTTTTTCATTTTTTTTATACTGAAATAATTTACTTCGCGTTTGTTATAATTACATACTTATTTATTGAATTATTTCTTAATAATTCAATATTTTAGTTAAACATAATCAATAATTTATTTCAAAAATATTCTAATAAATCATATAAATTCCAAAACAATTCGTGTACAAATTATTTTACAATTTCCATCATTTTTACTCAATTTATGAATTATTTATCAGTAATTCATTATTCTTATTATTTTCATGACTCAATAATTATTTCAAAAAAATTCATCAGTTGACTTTTTATTTCATTTTCATTGACTATAATTTAATTTCATATAAATTCACCTTTTTCAACATTTTTGCATAATTATTCACTAATAATTCAATTAATTTCAATACACATATTAACATTAGAATTTCAATAAAATTTCAATAATTTCAATAAATCCCAATAAAATTTATTTATACATTATTTATTATTTAGCATTATTTTTCACTAAAACAATCAATTATTTTCCATTATTTCACAATTTACACTATAAATATAATCAATACACAGGCTTTAAAATTTCAAAATAAATTTCAATAATTTAATAAAATTTTATGGGCACCATTTATCATCTCTACACTTAATTTAGGCTAACATATATTATTTTCATGCAAAAATCCCATTACTTTATTTTACTATACAATTCGGTCACCATTAATTTTCACCTAAAAAAAAAATTCTTTCTTCCATTTTAGCTTTCTATTCATCTTTTCTAATGTCCAATCTCATTTACCCTAAACCAATTTCGTAAATTAACAACTTTACCCATTTTTAACCTAATTACATAAATGAAATTAATTCAAAATAAAAGGGAAATCAAAGGATTTGGTAGTCACTTACAATTTTTTCATGCTTATGAGTGCCTAAGCTTCATTTTCCTTGCTTTTAGCCATGATAACTCTTTCCTCTTCACTTTTCACCCTTGATTTTCCTTGCTTTCTTTGCTTCAATCAAAGATTAAAGGCCATATATTTGAATTATAGAGATGTAATTTCACTTCTCATGTTAGGATTACATGAGAATTTGAAGTAAAAAATTAAAAGAACAAAGAAAGAAGAAAATGGCGATGAGTCGGCCACAAGGGAGGAAGGAGAAGGGCTGGGAAAAATTTGAATTTTTCTCAGATTTTTCAGCTTAAATAGGTCTCTCTTTGGACCAAAAATTGGGCCTAATAAGTGGGCTTAACCCAACTTAATTAAATGGCTCATTTTAGGCTATTTGAGGCCCAATCCAATTTCTCTCTCTTTCTCACTTCAAATCACTTTAAAAATGATTTTATCATTTTTAAAACATCAAAAATAGGTAGCATATAAAATTTTGGCTCAATCGGAGTTCGTTATCGGTACGATTCAAACTTATCGGTCAGATTCGACAACTGTCGGTATCACCGAAAAATTAAATTCTTATCACCAAAATATTCTACGTAAAAATTCATGTAGGCATGCAAAATCTGACAATTTTTGAAATTCGTTTACTATTTTTAATTATTTATGCAAAATCAAGTCCCATTTCCTAATAGGAAAATTAATTCGGTAACTTTTTTCGTATTTTTGACTTTTGGAGGCCCATTTGACCTCAATTTTACTTCAAATTTTAACCCCGAGCTCACTATGATCATTACTTTCCAATGGTCCAATAAAATATTTTTTACTTTCAGATGTCCTTTTGGGTCCGAAAAATACTATTCACTGTCGAAAAGTATTATTCACGGCTGACCCGATTTCGAAGCCATTACAACCAACACCACATTGCCATCGCTGACACCACCACCACCATCCCCGCCTTCACACCACAGCCATTGCCGTCATCATTATTGCCGCCACCGCCACCATCTCGCCACTGCCACAGACGCCACCGGTACCACAACTGCCATCACCATCGCTACCTCCACAATCACATTGCCGCTACCACCATTACCATAATGCGATCAAAGTTTCAAACTAATAATATTGAATGCATAACATAATAGCTATTAACATTACCCTTTTTTGCAATGTATTTCACGTGATGTAAAAAAAAAAGGTTATTATGATTTTATTTAAGCCACATTGGACACCTAATATCTTTAATTTGTTTTTAAATAATCTATCAACTTAAACGGTGACTAGGATTTCATGCGTAAAATTCACGCTTGTAAAGTGAATCAAATTTTTTTCAGAAAAAATAATATAATATTGAGATTATATTAATAAATGTGACGATAAAAAAAATCAATCATTTAAATCCCTAAACTGTTATATAAATTTTTTTTCATTATTCTTTTCTTCTTTTTCTTTTTCTTTTGTAAAATTCTTAGTTTAAGCAAATCTTGATATTCTTGGAGTAAAAATAATCTAGAAATAACGAGATTTGGTTGAACTAAAATTTTACGGAAGAAAAAGAAGAATGAGACGGAAAATAATGGATCCGAGATTTATAGGATTGGATTTTTACCATGAAATTTATTAATATAATATTAATATTTCTATAAAAAATTATTCATGCTTTACATTTAATTACTTTTTTATATTTTAACATTTAATATTATCCAAAAATTTATTTGATTTAAAATTAAACATATTATTTTTTAATAAATATTAAATCTATTTTATAATATTAGCTATTAATTTATTTAACATAAAATTTACCTAGTAAATTATGTTTGTTTTGTAATTTTTATTTTAAATTATTGTATACATTTATGATAATATTCCATTATCCTCATGCATATTATGATTTATCTGAGTTAAACCTACAAGTCAAACTCCAATATTTGACAATAAGAGAAGATTGATTAAAGACTAAAGAAGTATATATGGTTAGATATTTTATATCAGTTGGTTATAAAAATTAAATACTTCTTGTAAAAATTTGAATAATTTTCACTTTACAAGCTAATTTTTATGATTAAATTATGTTTAACTCCATCTTTTTAAGATAATATTGAGCATGAGAAAAAAAATTAACAAATTGCTTGGCTTAAGTTTGCCTAGACTTACTTTTCATTTCTTTTGATCTTGGAAGCTTGTCCCTTACCATTGGAACCTACCATGGCCGAAATTTCCATAATAAGAAACACTAATTTTTTGATCTCAAATGCCCAAAATGATACCATAAATGAACTCTATGATTCTAAAATACTTGTAGGCATCTTAAAAAAAAATTTAAACTTACAAATTTCACTTACCTCACTTTGAAAACTAAATCTTTTTCACTTGATTTTTTTAACTTATCTTCCTATAATCAAAGGATAGAGGCTTGAATAAACAACTGGAGATGCAAAATGCTAGCTAATGTTTGACAAGATTAATTATTGATTAGAAAGATGTCAGCCATTACTCCATGTGAACATAACATAGAGAATGGCCTTCTCTTAGGCTTAAATTGCCAATCAAGTTCAAAATGAAAAAAATATATATTTATTTATTTCAATATTTATGTTTTATACATACTTTGTGATTGAATTTGACTTTATTATGTTAATTTTTTAATTCATTACAATATAAAAATTATGTATTTCTGTACTAAATCACTACAAGAAAATTCTTAAATATCGACGAAAAATTTTTCGTATGCAATTACCTACGGAAAAATTGTTTGAAAATATGTATATTGCGACGGAATAATAAATCCGTCCTAAATAATGGAGGGAAATTTGCCATCCAAATTTACCGACGAAAATTAGCGACGGATTTGTAAAAATCCATCGTAAATTTAGTGCCAATATTTTGCGGCTAAAATTTCACATGAAATTTACCGACGGAATCCTTATTCCATAGGTATATTACCGACGGAATCACAATTCCGTAGGGAAATTACCAACGAAATCACAATTCTGTAGGTAAATTACCGATGAAAAAATATTTCGTCAATAATTTACCGACGGAATCACAATTCCGGAGTAAATTGCCTACAGAAATATGTTTTCGTAGGTAAATTACGGAAGGAATATTAATTCCATCGTTAATTTACCGACGGAAACATAATTCCGTAGGTAAATTACTGACGAAATATTAATTCCGTCGGTAATTTACCGACGCAAGCATAATTCCATAGGAAAATTGAAAAAATTGAAAACCTATTTTTATTCTCTGATTTTAATTTAAAACCATGAAATTATAAATTTTATCTTCAGTCAATTAATTAAACTATAAGTTAATCTAAATTAAATTCATGTAATTTTTATTTAGTGACTATATTAATAAAAAAATTTTATGTAAATAATTTAACCTATAAATGTGTAACTATTATGAAATTTTCTTTTTTTTTCTAGAAATAAGTATATAAAGTAGGTTGAAAAATTTTTTTCTTATACACTTTGGTAATTAAATGACTAAATAGTTACCTAAGTGAAAAATTTAAAGATTCAAAATAATAAAAAAAAGATATATATAATAAAATAATTAAAAAAGAAGAAATAAGATAGGATAATTAAGAACTAGGGCTCAGCTTAAAAATATAAAAAATCGATCCGATTTTTTAAGTTAACCGGATCAAAAAATGGTTAAGGTTTATAAAGTTTGGGATTTTTGGTTTTCGATTTGATTTCAGTCCATTGTTTTAAAAAATCAGCGATTTCGGTTACGCGACCGGTTTATATATATATATATATATATATATATATATATATATATATATATATATATATATATATATATATATATATATATATATATATATAACAAAAAACTTTAACCCTAATATAGTTTAGTGATAAAAGTGTGATTCGTTCTATTAATTCTAATAGTTAAGGGATTCCTTGGCTGATATTCCGATGGCTACATTAAATGTATGGAAATGGCTATATATATATATATATATATATATATAACAAAAAACATTAACCCTAATATAGTTTAGTGATAAAAGTGTGATTCGTTCTATTAATTCTAATAGTTAAGGGATTCCTTGGTTGATATTCCGATGGCTACATTAAATGTATGAAAATGGCTATAAAATACAACATATATATATATATATATATATATATATATATATATATATATATATTATTGAATGTTATAATTAGTATTTTAAATTTTTGAATTTGAAAATTCTCAGGAGGAAGAGGAAATCATGAAAAATGAGAGGTGGGAAGGCAAGAACAGCGCTGCCACCGATCAACGACATTCTCACCGACGGATCAACGTTCTGCCACTGCTTCTCACCGACATTCACTGATGCCTCGCTGTTTCAACCACCAACAACGGCGATCTGGCTCCTCTTCCTCTTCTTTTTTTCTCCTTTACCGAATGATTCTTTCTCCTCCTCCGGCGACTTATGGTGGTAACCGGTGACACGTACGATACTGGTCAAATTTTGAGGAAGAGTCGATCATTTCGATACCCTTGGTTGCTTCCCACTTGCTGGCAGCATGTAGATCGTGGGAAGGAGGAGCTGACGATTTGAGCTTGATTTTCGATCAAACCAGCGGCGGTTGGGCGCGTGACCACCGGCATAGGGATCCCGAAACTTTGATCTCCGTGGCGACAGCGACGGGGTGCCTCTAGCAAAGCTCCGGCGAGCCTCCTGTGAGCCTCCGACGAGCTTAAGGACAGGCAAAATGTAAAAAAAATGCAGAAATTTGAAGGAATAGGCATGTGACTTCCAAATTCATTTCTAATGAATTTATTTAAATTAATTATTAATTCTTAATTAAGACTAATTTTGGTTTTGTGTAAAACCCAATGTCGAGTTGCCGTGTGAAGCATTGGATATAATAAATTGATAGTTGGGTTTTGTGATATGATTCAAATTTAGGACATAATAAGGTTTTGAATCTTAATATTTTGGATATGATTCAAATTTAGGACATAATAAGGTGAGAGATTTTAAAGTATTGTTAGTAATTGGTACTAATGAATCTGGTTGTATTGATGCTTGGACTTTTTCTTTTCTTCTTTTTATCCACCTGTTGTTATGAAACTTCAAATACAAGTATTTTAACGCTATATTGATACTTTTACCACTTCCAAACCTAAATGGCTGCATATGGTGTTATGGATGCTGGAAATATTTACTTAAAGCAATTTTTTTTTGACATATTTTTATGTTTATGCAGTCTAAGTTTCCTACTTTAAGTAGAATATATGAATCATGCAAGTCCGTGTCGGAGTTCAAAGTTTCACTTCCAGACTCAGAGTCACAACCTGATGCCATTCGCGAAGATTAATAGTCATCATAATTAAGGTACTTAAGCATTTTTAAAGTATTGACCAAGTTGGTACGCCAAGTACCAGCTTGGATGCATCATATACATGCAGTGTTGTCAAAAATCTTAAGACTTTATGTGGTCAAAATGTAAATGATGACTTGTTTTACAGGGTCCGAATTTTTCTATAAAATATTGAAAATTTTTGATACTTTTATATAGATATAATTAATTAGTTCGTTCGATATCTTTTTCATTTTATTTTTTAGCTATAAATTCTACTCATAAAATTGAAATATTTTATGTAATATAGATCTAAAAACTCTTATATTGCCTTTGTATATGATAAATAATTAAATTATAAAGGGTTGAATTTTATACATAATAAGTTGATTTTTTGTTTTCAATAAATGAAGGATGTTATTTTCTTTTGAGCGTGAATACAAGGATAGAGCTGTACATGATGTAAACAGTGTTTGACTTTTGTATATATAAAGCTATAAATTCCAATTAAAATTTTGCTACTTTTATTTTTAGCTTAGTTCTCATGATTTGTTGATATTTTCTTTTTTAGTGAAATTGGATTTTCTTTTGCATCCAGCATAATTGATCAGATTTCTATCTAACCTGCACTTTTATGCATGACTATTCACTGTTTTTATGTGTTTTGGAAATGTGTGGTACAACATATTTGTGTAGTGATAGAATATACCGTAGAGTGAACACTAATTTTATGCTAAGTGCTTAATGAAAAATTATATGCTAGAATATATTTTAATTCATTTTGGTATGTTCTTTTGTTGAGTGCTTCCTTTTAGATGAATGACTTATTTATAGACTGCAGATCCTGAAAAGAATTGGACCCTTGGTTGACCAAATGGATGAATGGATGGAACTCAATTAAATAAAACGGATTGTTTGGTGGAAGTAAAATTGAACTGATTTTTATATTTCAGATGTAACATTGAATTAGTTAAAATTTATACTATATATAGTGACAAAATTTTGTTTCACTACAAGAAAAATTCACTTTACCGACGGAATTGAGTGAATTTCTGTAGGGAAATAAAATTGCCGACGAAAAATGACAAAGGAGATCCGGTTGTAGGCACTTAGATGTCCATCGGTAAAATTACCGACGAAATTATATTGACCGTCGGCAATTTTACCGATGGAAATAATTATTCCGTAGGCAAATTTCCGACGGAATGATATTTTCCGTCGGCAATTGTACTGACGGAAATAATTATTCCGTAGGCAAATTTAACGACGGTAAGTATATTTCCGTCGGTAAATTTGCCTGTTACTAAAAACATTTACGACGGAATTAACCATCACTATTCTGTCCCTAAAAATATTATATATTTTTAAGAAAATATTCTAATTAGCAGGTAATCGGAATTTATAAAGAAATTAAGCAAAACCAAATAAACCTATAATTAACAAACATATAATTCCAACCAAAAAAAGTAAATTTTAATTTCTTTCACAAGTTCATAAAACATTTAGAGCAAAATAAAAAAATCCATGAACCATAACAGAAACTAGAACAGAATCCATTAACAAGTACTGAGTATTTGAAATAAAAAAAATAAAGAGAAGAACGAATGACTAACGTTGAATCCAAAGCAGTGGATGACTCCTTGCCTCTTCTCCGTAAAAATCTTGATCTTCTTCTGACTTCATTACCCTGATGTCGATTTTCAAACCCCACCATCACAATAGAAAAGAAATACATGGAACTCTTGCTAATGAAATGGAATCATATTCAAGGTGCAAACTAAATAAACAAACTCACCATTGCTCCACTGAAATCAAACTTGGAATATCTTTTGCTGAGAGAATATGCAGCATCACCTACTTGCCCAGCCAGCCCATTATCTAAGCAAGTCATGTATTGGAAAACCTCCCAACAAGTCTTTATACCATTTAAAAGGTTTAAGTAGCTTAGATAGATGCTAACTTTAATTCAACTATATCTATTTTGATGAAATGAGATATTTTCAGAATGCAAATGGATTAGTTCTAGAAACCTTAATAAAAATGTAATTGTTAGAGAGTATGCCCTAGAGCCCATGTAATAGGGATGTTTTTCATATGTATGAAATTTATATTCTTAATAAAAGGCATCATTCATTTATTAATGCTGTGTTTGAATACATGAGTTTGTAAATCTTAAATTAATAAATGAAGTCCTAGATATTATAAACACAGTGCAAAGGCAATCATGAAGGTGTTCATGATGTGAGATGTCTATCGCATGCAAATGTGTTAATATCTAAATATCCCTAGTCATAGAATTAACAAGATAGGACATTGTTAATTCGGACAGACTAGCACATGTTATGCTTCTTGAATGGTTCAAGCAATGGTTCTCATAGTTGTGATTATGGATGATAATCAAAGCTAACATGTGGATGCTTGTTAGAGGAACAAGTTCATTGGAGACCTGCAAAGAGAATCCTCATATGGATATTAAATCTATGTCAGTGAGGAATCTCTTCATAGCGGTTGTGCAAGTATCCTTAGACTTGAGATCACCAAAGTTATCTTAAGTAGCAAGTGGTATACTTTGACTCCATAACTGATTACTTCCAACTGGGAGTGAACATAGTTTGGAGATTGGGTATATCATGACCTACTTGAAGATAGTTGAGTGATTGACAAAGGATTCACCATCCCAGATTTAACAAGGGAAGTTATCTCGCATGATTCTATAATTGTCTTGTTCAAAGAATCTCTGGCCAGAGTAATATGCTGAGATGGATGGAGATCCATGAAGGGCATTTAGGAACAATGGTTAAATTAATAGAACATACATAATTAGATTTATATGAGTTGACAGAAATCCATACTCATAATCTAATTGAGATAAGAGTGGTGAAAGGAGTAATTACACGGTAACTGTTTCTATGGAAGGGTACAGTCAAACCACATGACTTTCCTGACATTTGGATAGTCATGATACCTAGCTAGAGGCCAATCATGACTTGTATAATGATGTATCAAAATATCAATAGAGATTGATAAAATGATTTAAAGGAGTTTAAATCATGTGAGTTTTGAATAGAACTCACAATTACATATTATACTGCCAACATAGACAGGAACCCAATAGGTCACACACATATAGAGAAAATGGTAAAATGGTAAAATGACAAGGATAATAATATTTGATATTATTATAAAGGTAGAGAGTAGAATATGATAATAATTAATTAAAGAGTTTAATTAATTATGATCAAATAAAATTGTCCGCGGAACTTTTGAGAAATGTTCTGTAAATTGGACCTAAATGAAATAATGTATTTCATGATTAATTATTATTGTCTTATAAGTGTTATAAGACTACTATAAGTGTTATAGGACTGATATAATAATTAATAGGACCATTGGAGAAATTATAAAGGGCCAAAGGAATGAAGAAGTTGGAGGAAGCCCTCCAAAAGAGGGCTACACGCCAACTCCAAACAGAAGGGCTTGGAGGGCTTTTTCTTGGACCAAATTAATTTATATATGTTACATAAGTGTTATGGAACTCACATATTTAATTTGGTTGGATTTGAAATCCATTTGGGTATTTAAATCCAATTAGATGCACAAAGGGCCTAGTTTGTGGATTTTGTGCATGGTCTTTTATGAAAAGATTTAATTTGGATTTAATTAAGCCCAAATGATTATAATTAATTCCAGAGGCCCAATTAATAATTCTCCAGTAATTTTAAAGAGCTCAATCTCATTAAGGAGTTGGAATTTTAACCTAACTATAAAAGGCCAACTAATGAGAATTAGGGTTAAGTGATTAAAACAAAAGGAAAGTCCTTTCTCTAAAACTCTCTCCCTTTTTGCGCCACTTCCCAAGCTAGCTCTTGGGAATTTCGGCCAGCCCTAGTTGAACACCAATTTGTTGGTTCAATTTACCCCTCTCTAGTGTGGATTACTCATTGGAGGTGTTCGATTTTGGACACTGTGATTTGCGACAACCCGGTGCGAAGTAAAATCAACTGTTCAACAAAAATCAAAGGTGATTTTTCTTATTCTCATATAGTTATATTGTGTATTCATGGCAAGATCAGATCTAATGGTTAAAAAATTTTAAAATTCCGCTCATGTATGTGATGCATGTAACCGTTAAATCCAACAGTAATTAGTATATAACATTCATTCCATTTTAAAAGCTATAGACTACTTACCTGATAACAATCCATTTTACTCATTTATGCATTTTTAAAGTTCATTTTGCATGAGCAAGTATTATTTTTTTGGGATAATTATTTTAGATACAACTAAAGCATTTCAGAATGAAATTTCAGTAAAAAAACAGTGAGGGAGGGATGTGGAGTTTGTGGATTGCAACCAATTTAAATTTCCAAGAGTAGCATCAATCTATTTTCTATTCAAATATTAATTAACACTTAAAATCTAAAGCTACTCTCTGTAATTTCACAGATTTAGATGGCCATCATAAAGATACTTACTTCCACCATAATGATGGACTCCAATCTTTTTAAGCATGGCATAATACCCAATCTCAGATTTCCTCAGAGGTGGATAATTGTTTGAAATTATAATTAATTTTCCTGCACAGAAATTATAACCATAAGAGAAAAATACAGCCCATTATATCCAAACCCAATCCAAAAGTTAGCCAAAAAATGAATTAGGAAGAAAGATTATTCTCTTTTGCTAATAAGAAAATTAACCTTTGGAGGTGCGGAGAGATCGAAGAACAGTTTTGTAACCAAGAGTGTATTTTCCACTCTTCATCACAAGAGCCAGCATGTTATTGATGCTCTCATGGGTCTTCTTCTATAATATTTAAGAAAACAATCATCAAATCTGAAATCTAATTTGAAAAGAGAAACAAAAAGGAGTAGAGAAGCGCTTAAGGTTTTCTTCCCAGCGACCATTTTGTTTGGCTTGACGAAATGAGAATGGGAGAGCTTGAGTTCTTACCGCCGGAAGAAAGGCTCAAAACCATACAAATACTTGCTATTGGTGGCTGCTAGGGTTTATGTCCTTCCCAATTCCCAATTTCAAACATAAATAAACCAGCCCAAAAAAGCACAGCTACTAGTGCACTACACATACAAAAAACTCAGCAGAACAAAAACAATATTTAACCCAAAAAAGGCAATAATTCAGCAATCAAAAAATCAAAACTCTGCTTCACCTTGTTCTGAATTGCAAAGGAAGCATACCAAAAATTAAAAGCGTTAAAGAGGGCAACAATCATAATATATGATTCTTTTTATTCAAACTAAACTTTAATTTGATTTTTTTTCTTAAATGCCAAACATTAAATTTACAAAAACATAAATATACAATATAGTAGGAAGAATAACAAAGAAAATTATTACGCCACATAAATTATTTGGATAGAGCAGAGGGGGGCCTGTTGTAGATATGTTTCACTGTCAAAGAAATTTCTATACAGGAAGATGATAAACCCAACAATGACTAAGAAGGGTTTTAGTCTAAATAAACCCTTTATTGAGAGTACATTTTATAACACTTACATGCCCAAATTCACACCTACATGCCCGTTAAAGGATGACAAAAATGAGAGTACATTTTATAACAGGTTGCCATGCTACCCATCCTATTTTCTATTATTTCCATATAAAACCAATCATTCAAGTAGGCTTCCTTCCTCTATAAGATTAATGCAAGATTTAGAGAGGAGAAAAAGAGCAAATGGAAAATAGCATGTGAATTAGATTTACATTATTTAGTGATAATTGGAGGCCATGTTGATTAAGAAATGAGAGCTTAGTAATGAAAGATTGTAGGGTAGGGGTCCTAGTCACAATATCTGTCCTATAAGATACTGAAGGATATTGCCGTATTGGCCATCTCTCTTTACAGGGCTCTATAAATATTATATATGGCCTCCCATACCTTACAAATAATTAAAGATTTTCAAGCGTTCCATCATTTTCATACCTATTCGCTCGCCAATTTGAGAAAAGAAACAAGTGGGGGCTAATCACCCAAAATTATCAACTAATGGCAACTACTTCGAATAGGCTCTACTTTGTTAATATTAATTAAAAAGGACATAAACAAAGAAATGGGTTGCTAATGCTGATTTACAGTATATATATATATATATATATATATATATATATATATATATATATATATATATATATATATATACACGAGAAACTCTATGGTGGGACCGGAGAGTCCTATAGGCTAGAAGACCATCATCATTATGATTCATGATTAAAGATAACTAAAACATAATTAAAGATTAATTAGGCCTCCTTTTTCCAAACTGCTTAATCATTCAGCTTTTACTTTTTAACTTGACAAATCGCAAATCTTTCTTCCTTCTACGGAAGCAAAGTAATAGTCACGAAGCAACAACATAGGAAAAACAGTAAAAGTAGCAGCATGCTCCCTTGAAAAGGAAAAACAAAGCAAAGATCGGCCATAGAAATTGTAGCCCTAAAAGGCCAAAATATCTTCGATAGCCAAATAGAAAGCTCTAACCAAAAGCAACAGCAGTCTCCATCACATTTTTGCAAGCAAAGCATAATCTAACCAAAACCCTAAAACCCGATATTGCTTACCAAACAATGTTATAAAATTGCAGAAAAGACCTAACGATCTAAAATGAGACAAGGAATTTCACAAGCATAGATCAAGACAAGCAAAAACCCCAAATAAAAAGGAACAACACCGTCAATAAGAGCAAATAGTTTCCAAAAATCAAATAGATCTATGTAGATCTAAGCTCTACGCCGGGAACAGCAAAAGACACATGCAATAAAGAGATAATAACAAAAACGATTGATGAACAAAAACAGTACAAAAAACATGTTAAAAACACCTAAAAACACCATTGCTCACCTGAAAACCGCTACCGAAAAACCGTTGATGCTATACAGAAAGGGAAAGAGGAAAAAGCATCAATCCTGCAGAAAATATATATACGATGCCACTTTCAGAGAGAGAAGGTAGCTAAGCCCTACCCTAACTCGTGTGTGAAAATAAAAAATTTCAACTCCTATAGATAGTCTCCAACAAAGGCGCACTCTCCAAATTAATTAGCGGCCCATTCACTTAAATTACTAAATTTGAAGAGGAAATTACCCTAATTGCCAACTTTTTTTTCTTTTTTCACAAAATACAATCACCACTCCTTATTTTTCATAAATCTCACTTTTTAAATTCTTGTTTTCATAAATACAACTTTTTTTCCTAAATAAAAAATGCATTCTCTTTCTCCGACGATCTGGAGATTGTTCCTGTGATGCCGATCATTGCACAACCGCAACTTGCTAATCTACAAAACATATCACTCTATTCCTTATGACAATGAATATGTGTTGGCTAAACTACTATTCATTTCTATTTAATTATAGTTTTTCATGCATTGTCGGTTATCCTTTTCTGTCTTCTCCTCCTATTTTCTATCGTAGCTAAAGGCTCCATTCTCTGAGATGAGCCTATTGAAGCAATGAGGAAGAGCGTATCCTTCAAGGATGATGAGTTCACTTTCGGTTTGTTTTTTTTTCTTTTTAATCTCAAAGTTGTCATTTTTATTTTTATTTTTTTCAATCAAATTTGTCTTAATCATCTGCTCGTTTACATATGAATTGCTTTAACTCTTGTTTGTAATTGCAGAGCAAAGACTCGAAGAATCCCGTGATATTATTGCCAAGTACCTTGACATAGTCCCTGTAAGTTCACAACTATAATTGATAATTTGAGGATTTAAGTTGATATACGTAAATTGATAATTTGTATACGTAAAAGGGTATTTGACCCTCTTGGTGGAAGCAGACACACTTTTGAAAACACAACACAACCCAAGTTATGAAACATGTATAGAAACATGAATTTCTGTTCTGTGGCATATAAAATGTGAATTTACTAGTATCCTATTTGATATCCTAGTCCATGTTTATTTTGGACGTTCAATGTATACATAGAAGCACGAAAGAATGAATGTTCTAGTTATCTTCAAATTGACATGCATGATGATGAAGAGTTGCTTATAAATACACTACAATTCATAAGTACAATCTCTCTAGCTGGAAAATTTAGAGTTGGAAGCTTTGTAAATACTCTTAGAGTTGGAACATTTGAGTTATTGTTCAAAATCATCCTGTGAATCCCAGCTCTAGCTAAGTGTTTTACTTTCCATCGAGGATGTCTTTTTGAGTGGCTCTGTCTTGGGGTTTTAAAAGATTTCATTATGAGGGCAGTTGACATATTGGAAAGATTTTTTTTATTAATTTTTTTCTACTTTTTGTATGAAAGTATCAAATTTTTGTCTTATTTCTGCAGTAAGGTAGGCAGTTGGAGTAAACATTGTTTACCTTAATGCAACCTATTGCAGCATTCATTATTGAAAGTCTTGAGTTTCCAATGTGGTGGACAATTATAAATATAACAGAAGAATTATATTATTTCTTCCCATTTTAAGTAGACTGATAGTTAACTCATTTTCTCTTGTTCCTTTCCAATTATAGATATCTGGTTCCTAGAGATATGTCTGTTGGGCAATTTATTCATGTACTAAGCAGCATGCTTCATTTGGCATTCGAAAAAGCTCTTTTTGTGTTTGTGAAGAACAAGTTGCCTCAAACTGGTAAATTTGTCATCATATATTAAAAATTGTTTTAGAAAATGCTTTTGCATAACTAACTTTGGCATTTGCTAATGCGTTGTAATTATGATTATCTGAGCTACTCTAATGAACTCTATTTATAAATCCTATGAGGAGGAGGATGGATTCCTCTACATGTGTTACAGCAGTGAGCAAACCTTCCGTTAGCTGGTAGTTCTTGTGTGTAACATGAAAATATTAAATGATGTACAATCTTGCAATCCTCATTGTTCAATATTTCCAATATTGCTACGAGCAAGTAGGCCATCATATATGGTGTAAATACTCCTAGAACCTTGTTTAATTAATTCAAATTCCTTTCTCATGGTTGAAGAAGCTTAATTTCTTTGTATTAAAATACAAACCTGAAAGTTCACTGAACTTTATGACTTCTGCAAACATATCCAGGAAGTCTCATCAAGAATTAGCAAAATCAAAAGCAAAAAAATAAGTTAGAATTATATTAATGTCTGATACAAACACTTTAGCAAAAGCAATACACAAAAATTTCAATTAATTCTGAAATTTGCTACAATCACGGTTTATATACAAATGGTGGTCGTCCATTGACTTTTACAAGTTACAACCATTATTCTCGCACTTTGCTGCCACCATTTCCCACATCAAACAAAACGTATGAAATTTAAGGCAAGACTAGCAATTTTGAACTCAACCAGCAGAAGATCCGTCATTTTTACACAAAAGACAAACAAATAACTCGTAATAGTTGGATCTTTAATTGGAAATTCTCAGAGCAGCACCCATGAGAGAAAGCAGCCCATTTGGTAAGATCTTGCATAACATTTGAATTTCCAGATCCTGTACATCACTTTGATTAAGTAATAGTAGGAAAATGCAGTCTTTGAGCTGATCTAGCAAAAAAATTAATGGTTGCACACCAGGAGCATTTGTCTATAAATTTAGCACTATAAAGCTAGAAGGATCCTTGACCTTAGTTGTATGTTTTAATCCTGCTTTGCAACTCGACCCACAATGCATTCAAAATAAGGCGCATTCCCTTTTGGCTCAAACAAAAAATAGAAAAGCCTTGTCTTTGAGCTTAACCATCAAATTTTCAAGAAACAGAAATCATACCAAAGATGTTGTTGAAGAACAAAACAAAAAACAATTAAAAATTAAAAAATTATGTACAAAAAAAGTAAAGAAAATATGATTAATAAAACTAACCATCTATTCCTCTATAGTGTCAAATCTTGAGAATAATATCATCAAGTTTGCCTGCAAATCAATTAATAATAACAATAAATCATCATGTACTCCACCGCAAAATGATAGAGGAAGAGAAGGAACCTAGTACACGTACAATATACAACATATACACTATGTGTATATAGCTAGTAAACACTGTGTATAAAGCATATACACACGGTGTATACAATTAGTACACATTGTGTATATATCATGTATAAATGGTGTATACAACAAGTATACACGGTATATATATAATGTACACATGATGTATATAGCTAGTACATACGGTGTATACACCAAATACATATTGTATATACATGATGTACACACGGTGTATATAGCTAGTACACACAATGTATACACCAAATACACACTATGCATACGTGATTACACACAATGTATACAGCTAGTACACAACAACTAAACAACACCATTTTCAGCATGTACACATACTGTGTATACAGCTAGTACACGCTGTGTATACAGTTAGTACACACTATTTATACATCATGTACACATGGTATATATAATAAGTACATACAGTGAATACAACATGTACACATGATGTATACAGTTAGTATACACTGTGTATACATGATGTACACACTGTGTATACAACATGTACACATGGTGTATACAACATGTACACATTGTGTATACATGATGTACACATAATGTATACAGCTAGTATATAACAACTAAACGATACCATTTTTAGCATGTACATATGGTATATATAGCTAGTACACACTGTGTATACATCATGTACACACGGTATATACAGCTAGTACACATGATGTATACAGCTAGTACACACTGTGTATACATGATGTACGCACTGTATATAACATATACACATGGTGTATACAACTAGTACACACATTGTATACTTTAAATATACAATGTGTATACACCAAATACACACTGTGTATAGAACATGTATACACAGTGTATATAGCTAGTACACACTGTGTATACATCATATACACACAGTGTATATACCAAATATACACCATGTGTATAACTAGTACACACTTTGTATACAGCTAGTACACACTGTGTATATATGATGTACACACAGTGCATACACACTGCCTTCATAATTCATATATGTGTGAGAGAGATTTACAGTTGCTATGCAATAGTGAGGTGGTTCATTGATTTTTATAAGTTAATAACTTAAAAATAACAAGTTATTGCCTTTATGACCTTAAGTTTCATTTGCTATCAATGGTGGCACATTCGTCTATTTTTTCAAATGTGTGTTCAAATGTATCAAAAAAATCACACTGATAATTGAATCCCAAGCAATAACAATCAACATTCCTAGGATTTTCATGAAATGTAGAGAACTAGTAACCCAAACAGCCTAAGATTCAAATATTATTGCTAATTTAAAGGAAAAATATCAAACAAGAAAAGGCTGGAAAATCATATCAATAAAAGGTCCCTCATAATCATAGATTGCTGCCATGAATTCAATACAAAAGCCAATTAGATATAAAATGTGTAAGTGGCAAGAGATAAAAAGATCACCTTAAAGAACCAAGCCCAAGTTTTGATATCACTTGATCAAGCAACTTCAAGACTTTTCTCCACTTTGGTGGGCTGAACTTGAGATACTATCAGTAGAGGCCACTTAAATTATGTCAACTCTTTTCTCGCTGTTGCAAGTCAAAATCCAAAATTAGGTTTTGATTGGTGGTTCATATACCAAATCAATACCTATATATATATATATATATATAATGGAACTAGCGGAGTTCTTCCTGTTATTGATATTTATGGGCCTAAAAATAAATGTAGTCACATTATTGAAATAGATCAAGATAAAGAATTCCTAACCCATTTCCCCTTTTGTTAGAAACATTTCAGCAACATTAGACTAAGTTCAACTAAGAAACAATTAAAGTTAAGCTCATAAAACCTTTAATAACCTGACTCACAATTCATGAAGTACTTTTTCAAATTTAAGTTCAAGGCAACATCATATTACAAAATTGCAGAATTGATATGAATGAAAAAATAACCTTGATTGAGGCATATATGATATATGCTAGGAAGGCCTTCCTAAAGAATGAATGATAAAATTGTAGGGAAAAAATTGAGAACAATTCAACATAGAACCAAGATTAAATATAAGCATTAATGTGGGTAGTATATTGCATTTCAATTTTTGTTTAAAATAAAACAATCCCATAAGTTGATTAGTATGTTTGTATTGGCAATTAAACCTAAAAAGAGGTCAGCAGCCAAGGCTCACAAGTAGCTAAGAAGTAAATATGGGTAACTTTAATGGATGAAAATTAATGTGCTCTTTAAGGAACATAAAACAAAATGTTATATCAGCAATGATTCATCGGAACGAGAGATAGAAATGTGTCCGAAAATGACTAGCATGATTACTTAAGAGATGAATCTTTTCTTACTCTTGTGCAGAGTTAATGGATATGACAAAAGAAATTAGGAATGAAGAATTAAAAATAAATAAATAAATAAATAAATGGGTAAGTGTAGAAGGCAACCTGCAAACAGATATTCTGAAAGCGTTCTTAGGCATTAGTTATGGTAAAAGCACGGTCACGCCTGGAGCTAATTTCCCTTCTCTAAAGTTTTTTAACACTATTCATGAATCCATCAACACCTCCTAAGCCCGTTCTTTTTGTCTTTGCTGATACCCTTTTCCCGCTACATACAACTATCTTCCATCCTCCCCCATCCATCTTATTCTTCTCAATATCTTAAAAAAGATGGATGAGAGTGTAATATAATACATTATAGATATTCAACCAAGAAAAAAATAAAATTAAGCTAAAGGAATTATAAAACTAATCTTATAGACACCTAATTTTCCTACTGATACTTTAGTCGCATTAAGCAAAAGTCCACACTCAAATCATTATTTGATGAAAAGCATAGCAAGTCCTACAATAATCACTAGAATAGTTTAAGCAATTCAATAAATACCAGGAAGAGTAAGAAATTGCCATTCTGCTCAAGCTCTCTTTTGATTAGGTCTTCGAAATCCTTTCTTTTGCACAGGTGATAGTTAACGAGCTCAGTTGAATCTTCAATTTTATGCTACGGTGGCCTGATTTCAGCTTTTTGCCGCTCCCTTACCTAGTGAAGAATCCGTTCTTAATAATTTGAATGGGTACTAGTGTTTTATTTATTTTTCACCCAGGTTGCCCGAGGAAGCTTCACCTTAGTGTCTTCTCGAGTCAAGTAACCCAATGATGGATCGACATCCTTAAGCGAAGACATTTTCACCGGAAGATAATATGAAAATAAGAAGAGAAGATATTTTCACAAGAACAGAAGTGGCAAGCAGAATATAAGAAATTGAAATTGTGTGACAATAGGAAAATATAAGTGAAAAATATAAAATACGGCTGTTTTTGTTTGATTAGATGTGAAAATTGTATATTTGTAAATGAAAAGTTGTATAAATGAAATTAAAAATTTAAAATATTGTATTAATGAAAAAATTATTTAAGTGTTGTATTTTTTGTTAACTTTATTTTTTCTATATATTTTTTTAAAAACCCCAAATTTGAAAGACCGCCTACTTTTCACAACAGCCCATTCAAATTTATGACTTTTGCCACTTGAATTACTAAATTTGAATTTATAACTCTTATATCATTTAATTTCCATTACTGTAAATGATTTTTTTAATTTCTCCATCATAACTATAGATTTTACATAATTTATTTCTCGTAATAACTAAAATGTCAAGTCGTTAGATCAGTATTTTTCTATTTGAATGGAAATTAGAAAAATTAAATATTAACTAATTGCAATTATAACAAAAAAATAATAAGTTAAATAAATCAATTTATCATGAAAGGAATTAATCGAAACTAATAATTTTTTAATTACAGTAATTAAAGTTGTCGATATTATAAAGCAGAGCGACTGACTTGCTATGAAAATTAGTCCATGTTGACCAAGACATTTTCAAAAGCGAAATTGATGCCCAACTTATTATTATTATTATTATTATTATTATTATTATTATTATTATTATTATTATTATTATTATTATTATTATTATTATTAACCCAAAACTATTAATTCAAAAATTTAAAAATAATATTCACTCATGTCGCATCCTAAATAAATTGATCCTTATAACCTGGTATCCAAAATACTACTCACACATATAAACAACATATTCTCAGTCAACTCAAGTTTTTGGATGTTACAAATTGATCAAATATGTTAATTAAATTATTAAAATTGTTGTTCTTTTATAATTCTATAATCTATAATAGGCTAAAAAAATTAGTTATATTAATCGAATTGGTTAAATTTAGAAACTGAATGTGAAATATATAAAATGAATAAATTGTCATGTTCAAGAATTGAGCATGTACCTAAACCAAAAACTTAGTTGATTCCAATTATCTTCACGGTGACATAAATATTTTGATTGAAATATTAATAAAATAATAGAGATTAAGGTTTAAGTAAATAAGTAAAGAGAGGCCTTGCTTGATCAGCTTTAATCTTCCACTAATTCTCTCATACCTTCATTTGATTTTTCAATTTCATCGCAAGAAGGCGAAAATATGCATATAAAGACATTTAATTGTTTATTATAAAAATTGAGGGCTTTTTTTCAAATAATTGACTGAAATCGAATCGAAAACCAAAAATTCCAAACTTTATAAATCTTAATCATTTTTTCGATTATATAGTCACTAAATAAAAATTTACATAAATTTAGTTTAGATTAACTTATAATTTAATTAATTAATTTACTTAAACTAAAATTTATAATTTCATGGCTTTAAATTTAAGTCAGAGAAAAAAATGGATTTTCAATTTTTTTAATTTCCCTACGGAATGAAATTTTCGTAGGTAATTTACCTACAGAAACATAATTCCGTATGAAATTTACCGACGAAATTCATTTTCGTAGGTAAATTGCCTACGGAATTATGGTTCCGTAGGGAAATTCCCTATGAAATTATATTTTCGTAGGTAAATTACCGATGGAATTTTTTCTGTCGGTAATTTACCTACGGAAATTTCCTTCCGTAGGTAATTTCCCTACGGAATTATGATTCCGTCGGTAATTTACCTACGGAAATTTCATTCCGTAGGGAATTTCCCTACGAAAATGAATTCCATCGGTAAATTTCGTGTGAAATTTTAGCCACGAAATATTGGCACCAAATTTACAACGGATATTTTAAAATTCATCGCTAAATTCCATCGGTAATTGGGTGGCAATATTTCCCTCCATTATTTACGACAGATTTATTTTTCCGTCGCAATATACATATTTTCAGACAATTTTCCCTACGGAAAAGAATTTTTCGTTTGTAATTGCCTACGAAAAATATTTCGTCGGTAATTGAGAATTTTCTTGTAGTGTTTTTCTCATAATTTTGATTACCAAATTATTACCATTAATTTAAAGTTTATTGATTAGGAAATAGTTTTTTTTTAACACAACAGTGCATGACAGTTAAAAAGGAAAGTTTATCATTAAATTACACAAATATAGCCCATTTTATTTATTGAATGATATGAATGAATCCATCTATAATTATAAGTTCAAATGTTTTTTCCTATATCATCACTGTCAACTTATATATATATATATATATATATATATATATATATATATATATATATATATATATATATATATATGAGTTCTTTGTCAATGATAGTATTAGTTTAAAGAAAAACAAATTGTAAAAGAATAGTTTGTGATATGTTGAAATTTAGCAGATAAAGAAAATTATATAGCTTATCAACTGGCCTTTTCTTACTAAGTCGTGCAAGGAATTTTCTTTTCTTCTTTTCTCTCAACAAATTTTGCCATTTTCTTATGGAATTTTTCTAAATATAAGGAAATTATACGAATTTTTGCGTATTATAAATTTAGATTTTTCGCTAGTAAGTACATAGATAATAATTGCTATGCATCGGAGATTTAATTTTATATCCGGCATGAGAATCTTTGAGGCATTAATTTTGAGATGGAAGAATATCTTTTTTCTAATTCCTAGATATTTTTAGTAAAGGGTATAGCACATTACTTTGGATTTTCAATTGAACTATCCATGTTGTTATCTTCTGAACATTTTATATTTTTTCCTACCCTTCCCAATAGCTA